>SNQJ01S0059815.1:78190-105367 GCA_010110895.2 Picea sitchensis | reverse complement strand
GCTCTGGAAAACTAACGTCTGGGTAGTTTGTGTCCCTGCAATGAACTATAGTCGTCGATCTGATTACGATCCGAGATCTGGGTGACATTTAACTGCTACGAGGATTGACGGTTCTCATTGACCTGGGATCAATGTTACAGATTCACTTTGGAACTCCGGGCTTCGGGTGTTTTGAATGTGAAACATGGAACATCTCCCAGAGGAAAATATCTGAAGTGAACAATTTGTCTCCACGTGCCATGATTGATGAACAGTATAGATTCTCTTCAGAAATCCGAGCTTTGGGAGTTTCAAATGTTAAGCGTGAAGATCTCCCAGAGGAAAATCATCGAAGTGACGTGGTGGCCTAATGTCGTATGATGTCATAGCTATTGAGGTGTCTTGTAAAGAAAGGTGACACATGTCACATGGAAATGGATGAATGACACAACCAAATGACCTAAGATGGATGTCATGTGTCCTACCTCATGAGTGTACCACGTGTCTCAACTGTTAGTTTCCACGTGCCTTGGCACTTCGGGACTTCGGCTCGTTGGTCTTTGGGACTTCGAGAGTTTCAAATGTTAAGCATGAAAAATCTCTTGGAGGAAAATCTCTGAAGTGAATGATCTATTGTCGCGTGTCGTGACCGACGAACGATCCAGATTTTCTTCGGGACTTCGGGTCCTTGACTCTTTGGGACTTTCGAATGTGAAACCTGAAAATATCCTGGAGGAAAATCCCTGAAGTGAATGATCCACTACCATGTGTCGTGATCGGCGAACGGTCCAGATTCTCTTCAGAAATCTAGGCTTCGGGAGTTTCAAATGTGAAGCGTGAACAATCTCCTGGAGGAAAATCATCGAAGCGGCGTGTCAGGTTCTTAGGACTTCGGCTCTTTGACTCTTCGGCTCTTCAGAGGCTTTGGATCTTCTGGAACTCAGTACTTCAAACTTTATATTAGAACCCGCATGATTCTGGAACCCAAATGGATGAGAGTCATTGATCTATGATTTGCTTGGTGGATCTTCACCGTTGAAAATTTACATGTTTGTTCCCATAGTCTGAGCCCGAAATTTTCTTTTATGGATTGCTGCATCGTGTGCATGGGAATTTCCTATACATAGAAAAGGCTTGGTAGACCTGCGGTGATCTCAATCAATGGTGCGCATGATGACAAGCATTCCAAAACAAATATGACATGTATTTTATCCTTCCAGAAAACAAAAACAAAAACAAAAACAAAAAAAAAAACGCGCAAAGACTCAAAAATGAATAAGGGCCAAGACACTCAGTAGTGGGAAAATGACTTAACCAACCAAAAGAGGAAATTTTTTATGAAGGCATAAGGAAAAAGAGAATAGCGGCAGGGGATGCAGACCTAGGTTACAACAACCAGCATCAACAATCATCCGGTACTGAATTATAGTCGAAAATTTGGAATGCTTCTAGAGGAAAATCAGGGACATGGGATTTGTCTAGAACAGCGTCAAAATGCAAACTCATTTCTTAGAATCCACCCAGATCACATGTGTGGACCTCCAGCTCAAGGGGAATGATTATGCAAAAATTAGTAAAATTCTCAAACTACCAACTTGCGCCTCGATTTTTGTGTAGATGGTATCAAGTCCGCACGGAAACCCATATCTACAAATTTGAATTTTGGAAGATATGGGTGGATCTCTAACTCGAATCTACCCAAATTTATGAAAAACCCAGATTTTTGTGATTTTGCTCTAAAATTTGTAAAATTGGTTTTAACCAAAATATAAGTTTGGGGGATTATGTTCTATTCTTTCTCATTGGATTTTTATGTGTAAATAGAGCCTCATAGGGCTAAGAAGGGATCCATTATCATTATGGGCATTCTTTTGTAATGGATATTAGGGTGTCATCATGACAATGTCAAGATTGTAAGAGACTTGTAATTTTATGAATTTGATAAAATGAAAGAGTTGATGTTCATGTACATGGCGTAGATCATTTATTAGTACTACAGATCTCTTCCACGGTATAGGCCAAGTTTGGAGGGACCCCATCCTTTGGTATGCATTGTTTATGTTTGTCTTTAGATTAGTGTTTTATATTTATGTTTGCAGATTTTAATTCTAGTTTTTGTTTTTATTTCATCTCACATAATTGGAATTTGATTTTTGTAGGTTAGTTTTCCTATTGTGACTTGTTTAATTCAGAAAATTACTCCCAAATTGGTACACCTATGTTTAAAAAATCTCATTATAATGTGCCAACTCCATGCATTGTTTCAAATTGCACTATGTTCCTGAACTGCATTCTATCCATGCACTATATTCTGGCACTACATTTTGTTCCTGCACTATAATGTGTTCCTTCACTCCACGTTTGATTTTTGAGTTTTGTTTCCTTCACTTCATGACCTAGATCTATAACTTCACTTTCCATTATTGGGTGTATCTTTTTTAGGACAATTCATTTGTATAGTTTGAATTTAAATTTCATTGTCTAATTATTTGATGTAATACCTTTGTTTTCCTCGGTTTGTAAATATAACTATAACTGGCCAAGAGACTATGGCGGACTAAATATGTGTGAATGTTTGATTTAATGAACCCTTGTATAAAAGGGTCAAATTATGAATTATGTTATTAATAGAATTTGAATGTGTTGCACAACTACTGAAAGGGGGGAAAGTTTGCTGAGATAGACCATGGATGCTATGAGAGAGATGGTGAAGGGAAACCAAGTATGGTTGAGATGACCCTCACCAGACCAGTACCTACTGGGTGTAATTGCTCAACAGTCTTGTTGAGCCTCATTTTTGTCACCTCCAATTGTCTTATCTTGTCCCATATCCTGACCAATTTTCCCTCATACATATGCACTATGTTTCTATTTTCCTCAACAAACATGTCGTTTAGCCATTATTGTGTACATATGAGGTAACGTATGTTTAATCATGATTTATGATGATTTATTAATGATTTGGATTGAATATTTGATGTTTAAATCTCTCTAATTACTTTGAATGATCTAAGAAGACCTTATGACAACAACCCTTATTTATCTGGTACCTGTTTCGGCATTCATCCAGTACTCAGATCGCCTGGTACCAATTATGTGCTCGTCTGGTACCAATGTTGTGCTCGTCCGGTACCAGCATCAACAACCGTCCGGTACTAGAAATAGTAAATTTGAAATCCTTCTAGAAGAAAATCGAGGACATGGGTTTTTTCCAGAGAGATGTTTACATGCAAAAACATGTTCCGTAATTCACCCATATCACATGTGTGGAGCGCCATCTCAGAGGGAATGATTCTGCAAAAATTAGCAAAAATCTCAAACTGCCAACTTGCACCTCAATTTTTGTACAGATGGTATTAGATCTAAAATTTATACGATATGGGTTTTGTCTAGAATGTGAAAAATTAAGTAAAACACAAACACTTTTCCAAAATTTGAATTGGTGTAGAAGATATTGGTGGATCTCTAACTCAAATTTGCCCAAATTGATGAAAAACCCAGATTTTTGGGATTTATCCTAAAATTGTAAAAATTGTTTTTTGAGTTTAGGGATTCGGTTTCATCCATTCCTCCATGGATTTTATGTATAAATAATGTCTCATATATCTGAGGAGAAGAGAAGGAATTCTTATGTTGTAAGATTGGTTCTTGAAAGGAGAGGAATTATTATGATGTAGGTTTGATTTTTTAGGATTGTTGATTGTACACCTATTTATGAAGTAATGATATAATTGCAGCTTATGGATTCTATGTGTGTATTCAAATATTCTCTTTTGTAAGTTTCTTTTAATATTTTCCTTTTTGGTATGGAAAGGGCCCACCCAATCAAGGTAAGCCTCTTTGTATTTAGTTGTAAATATAACTATAGTTTTTTGTGTGTGGATAGAATAATTCTCTATTTAATCACATCATCTAACTTCATTCTTGTCATGTTTCAATGATACCTTTAATAGTAGGTCACATGGATGTGTGGTAATTTTGAGTAAGTGAGAGTTGTGTGTGTAATGTGAGATCTCTGAGTGTAATGATTTTTGAGTAATGATTTGATATCTTTGGGTGAGTATGTGAGAACAATCATTCAATTTAAGTGCTTTAGTTTTTTGTCTAGACTAAATGTTGTAGCGTTTGTTTTCATTCTGCAAATCTAAGGGCAGGATTAATCTCCATCTTTCACAATACATGAGCTTGTAATGGAGCATCCCACTACACTTAGCTTTATTTTCCAGAATTGATTAGATTACACCTTGCAAGCACAAGCACAATCAAGAACTCCATATCTCACCCTACATGCACCTATAATGGAGTGTTTTACGCTACCTGATATTTATTTTAAACTTGATTGAGTTTCCTTTTTAAGAGTATGCAGAGTGTTAATTGTTGTTAGTTTAGTTACTCCAGGAGATAGAATCAAAGTTCATATTTTTCTACTTCATGAGCCTATAATGAACAAACTAGTCACTTGAGCAAGATTTTTAATCATATGCTTGTCTATGAGTTTTTCTTTCTGATTTTGATCTATGTGGAGAGTGTTATTTGAAAAGTGTGAAAACAGAGGGTTGGTTTTTAGATTGTTTTCTTATATAGGCTATACTCATCAGACATAGTAAACCACCTGTTGTCGACAGATATAGTGTAACAACTCTATTGATTACTAATCTCGGACGATAATTTATGTTTGGTAATATATTATGCATATAATTTCACCAACAAGTCCTCTGACCCGGAAATGAATTACCAGTCAGGCTAGTAATTGGAAGGCCATCCTCAAGATTTAATGAGGAGATGGGGTAGGGTACCCATATATAAGGATTTCATGCATGAACATGAATTGGGATTTGTATCCATGCAACCTGGCTGAGGAAGGAAAGAAAGGAGGTAATTCGGGGACAAAGAGATCTCTGATATAGAAAAGTAGAGAAAACACTCTCCCTAGAAGAGAGGGGAAGCATACTTCGACTTGGAAGTTGAAAGAAAAAAAAAAAAAGTTAAGCAATAAGCTCAATTTGGATGAAGGATCCATGGACATGGTTTCGCTGCAAGATGATAAATGAGGCTGACGAGTGACTGAGGAAGTAATTGTGTAGACCTCCTTGCTTGGAGTAGAGAAAACCAGACACCCAGTTCCTATGGGAGAAGGAGAGTAACCTTCATCCCTGATTGTGGTGGAGCAAAGAGATAGAATATCTCTCAGAGCATCATGGTCTAGCTCAGGGGTGGCCAGTGGTAAATCTAGTAGGAGTGGTTGTGCCTATGGTTGGGAGGAAATAAGCACCCCTTTCAGAAGTTGCTTCACATTTTCCAGTTCTAATAAGTATTTTCATACTCTATGTATTATATTGGATGTGATGATGAAATGTTTTTGTTTATGATTTAGTCTTTCAGTATTTGACATTTATTAGAAAATATCTGTGATTTTTGTAATTTTTTATATCTATATGATCTTTCAATTTATCTTAGTTTTGTTGCTAGAGTAGTCATGGGAGGTGAATCCACAGGAGAGAGGGGGTAGGGTTGACTAAAATGCCTAATCCCTTCCAACCCCATGAAGTTCACCTTAAGGAATGTTAAGTTAAGAAATTTTGAAGAGTGAGAATGGAATTTTCCTTGGAGACTAACCCTCCATCTTAGGGCTCGTTCCCATGTCCTTAACTCAATTGCCACTAAAGGATTAGTGCTTAGCCCATAATAATTTCCAAAGGAACCATATGACCAAGGTCTAGGAACCCCAAGCTATGTTAGTCCGAAAGGAGCTAGCTCTTTCGGATTCCATACTTTGGGACTTGTGACTCTACAATCCTTGAAATTAGTCAAAGGTCAAATTTGTGAATCGACAAGGACCGTCGATCAGGGATCCTGTATGGATCTCTCAACCAGTGGAATTTGATGTAGGAAAGGGAAGTGTGTTAAGTGCTTGATTGAAGTCTTACTTAGGGAGATTTGGAAAGACAGCGCAGAAATATCGAATGTAGTAGTCAGCGAGTTAATCTAAAGCTGGTGAACGGGGACATGTGTCCCACGGATCCGCGGTTATCCGTTAGTCACAGGTATTTAGTGATTTATAAGCGGAGTTTCCCTGAAGGTATGCAAGCTGTAGTAAGCACAGTGAAGTAGATGCTGATTTACATGGAAATAGATTAGGCGCTGATCACGAAGGAAATTGAGGAGATACATTCCGAACTCACGAATATCGAACTTCAAAGTGGCGGGGACCGTTGGATGAATGAGTGCGTGGCATCTCGATTTCATGGTCAGACTTCCTTTTCTGGAGGAATTTGACCAAAGAGGGTTGAAGACTTCATACTCTGGAGGAATTTGACCAAGGGTTTTCAAGGAGTGAAAATCGTCGAAGTCGCGAATGCTGAAGTAAATCTCAACCGTTGGTCGAAAAGGACACGTGGTGCAAGATCTGAGAGTCTAGAGACTTATCTCTTTGGGGGATTTGCATCGAGAGGATTCGGTAAGCTCTGAAGCCGGAGCCGTGAAGTAATGAGAACTGTAGATCTATGGATCTACATGGAATCTTGCAGACCGTTAGATTGAAGGACTAAGCAGTTATTGGTGTATAATGGCGTGGCTCGTTGATGTCATCTCGAGTGACATGGACCTGCTTTATGCATGCCACATGTTACCCAGTTTTGTATGATTCACCCACCCATTATGTTTTTTATATCATGAAACATGTCACCCCCTATCAAGGACACGTGTCACCCCTTGACCCTCGTCATGTGTCAGTTTCTAGTTCATGGCCACCTAGCCTACATGGTTGGTGATGTGTCCGGGACTTCAGGAGTTTGGATAGCTTAGGGGGTTTGAAATATGTGGGGCATGGAATAATAGAGGAACACCCAACACAAATCATCGAACATCAACCGCCAAAGGGCCAAGGCCACGTGGAAAGATATCAGGAGTTCGGGAATTGAGGCATAGTGTGGTAAAAAAAAAGGAATGCTTGATAGAGATCGTTGATCACTGAATGGCTAAGGACACGTGGCAAGACCCCAGAACTTCGGGGATTAGGAAAAAGATATGTCCAACGCCAAGTATCGAAGCCCCCTTGTAACTGTAGATCTCAGTGGAGGATGTGAACCATAGATCCCCTCCGTTATTTGGTGATCTAGGAATTTGAAAACACTTTGGAACTCCCAAAGTCTGGGAAACTCCGAAGTGTCGAAATCTTTGCTAACGTAGGCTCCTAGCTACCGATTTTATTCCCAAGGTCACGAGGGGGACCCTGCTAGTTGGTTTAATCTCTTAGTGAGATATGTAAACTTCGGGGAAGTAGAATGAGAAGGTTTTTCTTAAGTAGGGGACCAGAAATGAAACAGGGAAAACAAAAATTTGATGCCCCATCCCTAAAGGGTATTTAGGGTTGGGTGCATTACAAATTGGTATCGGAGCATGGCAACAGAACTTGGCCTACTAAGTCTCATGCACGAGTCGCATAGAAAAATATTATTAGAGAACTTATGGGGTAACTCCCTACCTTACCCCCCTTCATAAGAATCTTGTTTTAACCTCTACTAAAGAGAGGAACGGCATCTTCTATTGTTGGTAGATGTTTTGGAAGTATGCATTGTAGGTTGCTAATGTTTCCAAATAAAGAACTGACTTCACCTTGCAATGATATGTGTTGTTCATGAATTGGTATATTAGTAACTAACAAAAAATGTTTTATATTCACTCAAGCATTCATTGAACAATAGGATAAATACAACGTAAAGGATGGTGGCACATCAAGAGTCGGGGGAGAGCTCCCACAATAGAGAGGAAGAACTTGATGAAAGGAGGGTGGTGGAAACCCCTCCAAATTTGGCTGAAATTGTAAGAAGCCTCATGGTAGAATTACAGAGTTATAAGGCTGACAATGAAAGGCTGGTCAAGGAGAAATAAAAGAAGAGATAAATTAATGCAATCCTACTGCAAAGTCTATCAAATATACAAAGGAAACTAAAACATGGTCTAGCTGCCAGTCATGTGGACAAGCATCATACTAAGAAAACTCCAAGTCCACCTGAGATACAGAAGCATGGTCCCAAAAGTGGCCACACCAAGAGAAGCACCTCAAAGAAGGCCCAACATGGAGCCAAGATACATTCAATGGAATATTCATGTGGTGAGGACACTAACAACTCGAAGGAATATTCTAGTGGCAAAACTAGTTCCCTTTCTCAGACAAGAGGAAAGAAGAGGAAACATTCCAAGAGTCGTGACCCTAAAGAATTCAAGAAAGCCAAACCACCCACCTTCGATGGAGAGATCAAGAAGGGGAAAGAATCAGAAGTTTGGCTACTCGAATTGAAGAAGTACTTCAGATTATGTGACTACTTTGAAAACTTAAAGTCTCAGATAGCCATTTTCAACTTGAATGGGAATGCTTCCATTTGGTGGGAAGACCTTAGGAATGTGAAAGGAGTCCATGAGAAGGAATTTTCATGGAAACAATTTGAGAAATACTTCAAGAAGAAGCACATGTCAAAAAAGTACTTTGATGGGAATACCAAGGAATTCTATGAACTCAAGCTGGGACAACTCACCATAGATGAGTATATCAACAAATTTATCGATCTGGTGATGTATGTTTCCTACATAAAAGATGAAAAGTTAAAGATGTAATGATTTATTAGTGTCTCACCTCAGTCCTACCAGGACAAAATTGAGTTTTATGAGACAAAGACCTTAGAATATATTATTCGAAAAGCAAGGTATTGTTATGAGAAATTCAAGAGTAAGACAGAACTCCGTGAAGAATGGAAGAAGAAAAACAATTTGGATTCAAGAAGAAGGGGTTTAAACCCTCTAAATTTAAGAACCCTGGTAAGAGATCTAGGATGAGCCTTCCTGACAGAAGTGTGTATCAGCAAAATTTTCCATCCCATAGTGGAAATAAACCATTCAGAGAAGCTCTAAGTAAGATTGATAACATGAAGAGAGAAACTTTGAAATTTTGGGGTTGTGGAGAGGAACATCTGCTAAGGGATTGTTCGCATAGGGAACAGAACCCTGGGAGGGTCTACAATGTCCAAGAAGCTACCACAGTCAATGATGTGGCTAGGAGCTTGCCAAAAATTTATGTATCATTGGATAATAGACAATTTGACCACCAAGCTTCAGTGGTGGAGATGGAAGGTACGATTTCAAACCATCATGTTTCCATTTCAATTGACCCTGGTTCTAATTTGAGTTATGCTACCCCTCAAACTGTTGAGAAGTGTAAGTTGCAACAAGTTAAACATGTTAAATCCTAGCTAGTATAACTAGCCACTGGAACCAAATAAAAAGTAAGTAAGGTCATACCAGCATGCCAATTTGTCATGAGTGGGTTTCCCACCCAAGAAAACCTAAACATACTTCTTCTAGGATCTTATGACCTGCTAATTGGCATGGATTGGTTGGTTGCCCACACAATTAAGTTGGACTGTTATAATAAAAGTTTGGAATGTGAAAATGAAGAACGAAGAAGGGTAACCCTATAAGGGATTCAAAAGCATGTATCATTGAGACAAATACCATCCCTCCAAGTGAAGAAGTATTGCAAGAAGGGATGTCCCTTCTATGCAATACAAGTACTAAAATCTATTGATAATGACAAACCCATCCTAGAGGACCATCTCCTATTAAGAGAATATAAATATGTATTCCCAAAATTAGTACTAGGCCTACCTCCAAGAAGGGATATTGACTTTTCAATAGAACTTGTACCAGGAGCAGTGCCAATGTCTAGAAAACCCTATAGAATGAGTACACCATAGATAGTTGATCTCAAAATACAGTTGAAGAATGTGTGGGATAACGGTTGCATACGACCTAGTGTGTCTCCATGGGGAGTACTAGCCTTGTTTGTGAAAAAGAAATATGGCACACTCAAGTTGTGCATAGATTATAGACAACTCAATAAGATGACCATCAAGAATAAGTATCCCTTGCCAAGGATCGATGAATTGTTTGACCAATTAAGTGGTGTTACCATCTTATCCAAGATTGAATTGAGGTATGGATACCATCAGGTCTAAATTAAAGATGAATATATCCACAAGACAACTTTTAGGACAAGATATGGTCACTATGAATTTGTGGTGGTGCCATTTGGGCTTCATAATGCACCAGCCACTTTTATGTGCTTAATGAATAACATATTCAGAAATTTCTTGGATAGGTTTGTGTTGGTTTCCATTGATGATATCCTAATATATTACAAGAATATAGAAGATAATGAATAACATCTCAATCTAGTACTCCAGGTACTAAGATAACATCAGCTCTATGTTAAACTCAGTAAGTGTGACTTTTTCCATAAACAAGTCCACTACCTAGGCCATGTTATTTCTGAGGAAGGAGTGGCAGTTGAACTTGACAAGATTAAATCCATCATGTATTGGCCTACCCCAAAGGATGTATCTAATATCAGATAATTTATGGGCCTAGAAGGATACTATAGGAGATTCATAAAAAGATTCTCCAAGATTGGTTTCCCAATTACCTCCCTTCAGAAAAAGGGGGTTAAATTCATTTGGACCTCAAATGTGAAGAAACATTTCAAGAGCTAAAATACCTTCTAACCAATGCGCCTATGTTGAATATTGGAGACCCAAACAAATACTTCCTTGTGTGTACAGATGCCTGCAAGGAAGGGCTCAGAGAAGTCCTTACGCAAGAAGTACATGTGATTTTCTATGAATCCATAAAATTGAAAGAGCATGAGGTCAATTATATGACCCGTGATATGGAATTGGCTACCATAGTGCATGCTTTAAAAATGTGGAGGCATTACCTCTTAGGTAGAATATTTGTACTTATGACAGACCATAGTGGGTTGAGGTATTTATTTGACCAACCAAAACTCAATGTGAGACATGTTAGGTGGATGGATCTCCTTAGTGAGTTTTATTTTGAAATAAAACATATCAAAGGAAAGGAGAACATGGTGGATTATGCCCTTACTAGAAGTATGAAAGTAGTTCACTTCGCAGTTGTAAGCGCGATTGAATCAGACATCATACAAAGGGTTAAAAATGCATAAGAAACATATTCATTTTTCAAGACCGTGACTTCATACCTAAAGAAAGAGCCCATAGGGAAGAAGTATGAAGGTTATCAAATGATTAATGATGACCTGCTAAATTATAAAGGAAAATTGTATATTCCAAATTATGATGACTTGAAGAGGTTCATAATGGATTAACTACACAAAAGGCCATATATTGGTCATCTTGGTTATTAGAAAATGATCACAGCCACTAGGAAACTATTTTATTGGCCTGGATTGAAAAAGGACATAGTTGATTACTTAGCTAAGTGTCTAGAGTGTCAGCAAGTCAAGGCAGAGCACCAACATCTAGCAGGGTTGTTGTAGCCCCTACCAATTCCCGAATGGAGATGGGAAACCATCTCCATGTATTTCATCACAGGATTACCAATATCAACCAAACAGAACGATTCCATCATGGTAGTTGTGGACAAACTAAGCAAGGTTACTCACTTCATACCTGTAAAGTCAACTTGCAAAGCAATAGATATTCCAACATCTTCATTAAAGAGATATTCGGACTGCATGGCATGCCTAAGGAAATTATATCTGATAGAGATACAAAGTTTACTTCAAACTTTTGGAAATCTTTGTTTGTTAGTTTTGAAACCAAATTTCTCTTTAGTACATCCTATCACCCTCAAATCGATGGGAAAGCAGAGAGGGTAAACCAAGTATTAGAATACATGATGAGGATGCATGTAATGCATCAACCCAAGAAGTGGGAGGACTACCTACCACTAGTAGAATTTTCTTACAACAATGGCTATCAAGAATCATTAAAAATGAGTCCTTTTGATTCCCTCTATGGAAGGAAATGCAACATTAAAATCAGTTGGAACAACCTAGTAGATAGAGTTATAATCGGTACAGATATGCTAAAGGAAATGGAACAACAAGTGATTCATATCAGGAAAAATCTAAAGATAGCCCAGGATAGACAAAAGAGTTATGTAGATATGAAAATGACTCTTAGAGAGTTGAAAGCAAGAGATCATGTGTATCTTCGAGTTAGACCTAGGAGAATCTCCTTGAGGATGGGATCTTGTGCCAAGATGGCACCCCGGTATTGTGGACCCTTTGAAGTTTTGGCTAGAGTGGGACCATTATCTATCGACTAGCACTTCCTCCCACAATGAAGGCACATAATGTTTTCCATGTTTCTTTATTAAATAAGTATGTACATGATTCTAATCATATTATTGACTGGTCTATGATTCAAGTGGAACCCAAGGGATAATTCCTGCTAGAACCTCGATGCATAATAGATAGGAAGGAAACCCCACTCAGGAACAGAACCATTGAAGAGGTTAAGGTGCAGTGGAAACACTTTGGCCCATATGAGGCTACATGGGAAATGGAGGATGCCATGAGACAGGCATATCCATTTTTGTTCACTTTTGTACATACAGAGCACATCGACAGATAGAACATCGAGGACGATTTTCCTTTAAGGGGGAGGGTATTTTAATACCCATGTTTTCCCCAGTTTGTTAATATAACTATAAATGGCCAAGAAACTATGGCGGACTAAATATGTGTGAATGTTTGATTTAATGAACCCTTGTATAAAAGGGTCAATGAATGAATTTTTGATATTAATAGAATTTGAATATGTGTTTCACAACTTCTGAAAGGGGGGAAAGTTTTCCAAGATAGACCATGGATTCTATGAGAGAGATGGTGAATGGAAACCAAGTATGGTTGAGATGACCCTCACCAGACCAGTACCTACTGGGTGTAATTGCTCAACAGTCCTCTGACTCATAAATGAATTACCAATCAGGCTGGTAGTTGGAAGGACATCCTCAAGAGTTAATGAGGAGATGGGGAAGGGTACTCATCTATAAGGCTTCCAGGCCTGACCATGAATTGAGATTCGGACCCACGCAACTTGGTCGATGAAGGAAAGAAAGGAGGTAATTCGGGGACAGAGAGATCTGCAAGATAGCATAGTAGAGAAAACACTCTCCTGAGAAGAGAGGGGAAGCATACTTCGACTTGGAAGTTGAAAGAAAAAAAAAAACTGAGCAATAAGCTTGTTTTGGCTGAAAGAATCCATGGATAGAGTTTCTCTACAAGATGATAAATGAATTTGATGAGTGACTGAGGAAGCACTCATGCAGACCTCCTTGCTTGGATTAGAGAAAACCAGACACCCAGTTCCTATGGGAGAAGGAGAGTAAACTTCATCCCTGACTTTGTTGGAGCAAAGAGATAGAATCTCTCTCAGAGCATCATGGTCTAGCTCGGGGGTGGTCAGTGGTATATCCAGTAGGAGTGGTTGTGCCTATGGTTGGGAGGAAACAGGCACCCCTTTCAGCAGTTGCTTCACATTTTCCAGTTCTGATAAGTATTTTCATACTTTGTGTATTATATTAGATGTGGTGATGAATTTTCTATGTATACGATTCAGTCTTTCAGTATTTGACAGTTATTAGAAAAGCTCTGTGATTTCTGTAATTTTTTATATCTATACGATCTTTCAATTTATCCCATTTTTGTTGTTAGAGTAGTCATGGGAGGTGAATCCATAGGAGAGAGGGGGTAGGGTTGACTAAAATGCCTAAGCCATGCAAACCCAGGGGGTAGGGTTGACTAAAATGCCTAAGTCTACACAACTGGGATCTCAATCTCTACCTCGCAGAAAGAACAAATCTTGATAGAAGTCAAGAATTTAAATGTCACTCCACATCCACAAGAATATCTAGAAGTCTCCTTTGATTCCCTTTGCCAATCTATTGAGGAGACCGAAGAATCACGGACTACATTTGATGGAGAGCCGCCATTAGAACCTGAGATCGAAGAGTTTTTAAATGCCTTTATGAAGATCCTACATGCACTAATGAGACTCGTTATTAGAAAAAGATGATCTTCCTGGCATGACAGAGGGAAACATGCAAAGTGGTCTAAATGAGGAAGTGAACCAAGAACATCATGACTATATTGAACATTGGTTCCAAATGACAAACAGATTGAGCCACCACTCTCTTCTTCAACAACTCTTCACATCATCATCAAAGCATTTGGTTCTTCGTATTCTGGTATAAATTAAAGGTTATCTTTCATACCCGAGTATGAATGTATTTCTACACCTATTAAGCACATGGTTACATTGGAAATATTCTTACACGTGAAATATAATTTCTTGTTCTTTGATAGGATAGAGTAAAATTTGCATGTTAGTTAACCTAGTTCTAAATAAATGCACCATATTTTCCTATTTATTTTCAAATAAATGAAATGATATGAAGATAATATTGGTGATCTAACAACAAAAACTAAAACAACTTAAGATATTTCTTCTTATTATTACATACATATTTCTGACTATTAATAATAACAATTGCTCATAATCCTAATATTTAAAATATTATGGGGATTTACACAATCCTTAAGGTCTGCATAATGATGCCCATAGGTAACTTGTACATCCTAGTTTCCTATCATAACTTGTTATTCAAGCATTCTTATCAAATAGTAGTAGGAGAGTGAACAAAACTTCTAATTGTGAGGGAACACAATCTTATATGGAGAAGTTGAACTTGGGGACTAGAGGTGCCTTTAGTTCATTCTCTCATGGCCTCATCCACCACACATTAACTAAGTTTGACCGTGATATGTCTTTTGACTAATCTCAATACATAAGTCTATTTTTCATAAGAACAATATTTTATGGGCAATATATAAAATATATTCCAACCCAATACCATACCATCTTGTAAAAAGGTTTTCAAAGATGCTTCCCCATTCACCCATGTGAAAAATGATCTATAAATTGTATCTTAAGGGTAAAGATTGGGACAAGAGACTTTAATGGAAAATGGGTGTAAGAGGTTAACCCATCGGGATATTGAACATGGTTTTTGGCAGCGGGTACCAGCCTGTGGTATAACTAGGAAAACCCATCAGGGTACTAAACAGGCTCATGGGAAATGGAGCATTCTTCCTGGGAAAGATATTTCTTAGATGTTAAAATTACCCCATCGGAGTACTGAACAGGCTTGTTGGCAATGGGTTCTGATTTTGATGTCTTTCATTATGCCTAATCTATATTTGTCCGTATGAACAATATACTTGTGTAAATCCTTAACAAGAAGCATGCATGGTTGAACAAAAGGCTAATTAACCTCATCTAATTGTCATTTGAGAACGTCCATAAGATGCTTTTAAGACCCTGTCATTCATACCTAGGATGTCATTTTCCTAGAGGTGGGACCCATAAGTGTAGGAGTCTAATAAACTCAAATGTGAACTTTATCAATATCACTTGAATGACAGAAATTCTCTGAGAAATTAAACATGTATGATTGGTTTCCTATCGATTTCTCATTTATTAAACACTTATCTCCTCACATTTTCCTATTCAAGGATGAGAGGAAAAATCCCCCATCATAATTAACATGGTTTCTTGAGCATACAATTGTTAATGATTGATGAAATTGTATGTAATAAGTAATTTAGGAATTTCCTTTATGCTTGTAATGTTTTAAAATTAATTTCATTTCCAAATTTACAAGCATGGATAAATTTTAAGTTTTTGTTGTTTATTCGGCATAAAATCAATGTTTATTTCTTCTCTCATAATAACAGTGTTGGTTTAGTTCTTGTATGTTCACTTGAATGACATAAATTCTCTAAGAAATTAAACAGGGATGACTATTTTCCTATCGGTTTCTCATTTATTAAATACCACTTATCTCTTCATGTTTTCTTGTTCAAGGATGAGAGGAAGAATCCCCCATCATAATTAACATGGTTTCTTGAGCATACAATTGTTAATGATTGATGAAATTGTTTGTAATAAGTAATTTAGGAATTTCCTTTATGCTTGTTGTGGGGCTAAAATATATGCACTATTAATTCCCAACATTAAATTATCAACCAGGGAGTCGTAGACTTAGAGGTGCAAGCATAGGGAATGCGGGATTGGAGCCTAGTCTAGCCTATTCTAAAGCCGAAAAACACACTTCAAAATGTAATGAATGAAAGCAAAGCTGGGATTAAAATCAAGTGCAAGAATCCAAAGTACAAGAAATGAAATCAAGTGGGAGAAATAAACAAAACTACAGGAAAACCAAATTGAAACAAACTAGATTAAAAGAAAAACAAGGCAATCTAAAAGTAAATGTGGAATTTACCCAAACTGGCATTCAAATCAGTCGGTTGGATGAGGTTACTCAAACCCTCATGTATGTGTGCTACTGACCTAAAGTGGAATTTACCAGTTTTAAGAGAAAATCCACCAAACTCCTAATTAACCCTATCTAGAGAAAAGGATTTAACATAAAGACTTCAAAGAAACACGCTTTGGAGATTGGTCCTCAAGAAAAGATACGCTTGGAAATGAAAATGGAGGTATTTGTTTGTGTGAAAATGAATGTGCGGGTACACAATTAATTTTGTTTTATTTACAAGATTAATGAATGTGTTGGTATGAAATAAGTTTGGTTCTCTGTACAAGAATGGGATGGTTTCTCATGGATAATCCAATTAACATTGCATTCACACTTATATAATAATAACACTTAACAAAATTTAACAAAACTTTGATAAATAAAACAACACATCATTACAACATAACAAACAATATAACATAATATAAAACAAACTAAACAATATTATAACAAACATGTAAACAATGTTAATCTAAACATTACAATAAATATATAAAAAAACAACATATAACAAATTAAATTTTAAACAAACGATTAACAAAACAATATAAACATATAACAACACATTACATTATGGCTATTAACAAAATATAATAAATATACAAGGAATAAACAATTAAAAAAAAGTTATAACAAACAATGTATAATAAACCAACATTACACATATATTAACAATGAAATAACAATGCACGCCATAAGAGTTTAAATAACAATTAACAAATGACAAGAAAACTTATATAACAACAAACAAATGACAATGCATATAAGAACAAAACTATTAAATAAAGAATATGAAAAACATATATCAACGACACAATATATGAAATAAAACAAAACCTCAAAACCTACGTACGGATATGACGCGAATAAATATTTAAAAAGTTGTTTGCAACGTTACAGGAATACCAATGGATGAAATGAAAGTGTTGGAGATTGGGGTGAGATAAGATGAGGATAAAGGTGTAGAATAGTGTATGTAATTAGATGTCTTGCAGAGACAGACATGAGAGAGATTAGAGTGTTGGATGTGTAGCAATATACAACAAATGAGTTGAAAGATAAAGGGAAATCTGCAAGGTGAAGAAGAGGACAAAAGTTGTGGGTGTTTTATCTTTAGGACTACTCTTCGGGATTCATAATGAAATTAGCAAACTGAAACTACACAAAACTAGAATCAATCAACAAGCTTAAAATAAATAATAAAACATTGCACCCAGAATATAAATTGGATGGAAATTAATCACACTTGCAATCTAAATAACAAAGTAAAGAGGAAAAACGTTACCAAGGATTGAGGGGGCCTTCCCAACCAGACTAACGCTGCCAAAAATGAACAAAATAAGCTAAAGTGATGCACTGAATCAATGAACTTTCATTAATGGAAATCAACTTTGTTTACAAAAGAGCAACTCATAGTCTTACTTCCTCAATAAGTCTCTTCATTCGCTACCATTTCCCACACATTACAAATAGAAGTCCCCCCCTACCCCCTCTGATTCACATAATTGGCATATTTAAATGAAAATTCCTTGATCTAGAAGATGGAAATAACTCCTCCATTCTCGTGAAACAACAATTACATAAATGAATATATCAAACCATCATACGGTTTTTAGAAAATATTAAAACCATAATACCATGAATCTTGGACCCTCGATCATGATGGAATATTGTGAGTGTTTATTTAATTATGGTTCCATGCTTATTAGAAAGATCTAGATGTCATATTCTATTTCTTCCAAACCTAGGCGCATCCCAAAATTTGTGTAGATGTCAATCGAAGAACCAGCAATAACTCCTCAATCGTTCATTTGTTTGGAAAATGGTTCGTGCGAGACCCAATTTTCCATGCTAGAAACAAAACCCATATTCCATATTATTCAAATATGTCTTCATGTGCACGAAAATTGATGGCGAAGTTGATTGTATAGAAATTTTATTAATTTGGCTGAATTATTCCCCCTGAGATGGAGGTCCACACATGTGACCTAGGTGGATTTTGAGACACTTGTCTGCAAGCTGATGTCGCCACGGAGAAAACCCACATTCCCATTGTTTCTTAGAAATGAGTGAATATTCCAAATAATGACAGGTATAGGAATGGGAGTGTTGAGCGGGAATGTTGAACTGCAATAATGGTACAAGAATGTTGATCGTGCTAGTACAAAAATCACACTTAGCGAACCATCATCAGTAAACCATGATATAATCATCTTTTAATAACTAAAAACATAGAAAAGACAATGTATTAACCAAATTGGATATATTGATGAATGATGGTGTTTAATTAGGATTTATGGTGTGTATTAACAATGAAATGTGAGAAAATGTGTAATAATGAATGTTTTTGTATAGTGGAAAGCATGACAAAAGTGGAGCTCAACACTTGTAATGTTTTAAAATTAATTTCAATTCCAAATTTACAAGCATGGATAAAGTTTAAGTTTTGGTTATTTCTTTGGCATAACATCAATGTTTATTTCTTCTCTCATAATAATAATGTTGGTTTAATTCTTTTGGATTTTTTTGTTCTGGTACTGATGGTACAGAAACCAGTAGGTTCCTGTACCAACATTACAGAAATTTAAATCTTTTTCAAGGGTACTTTTTGTAGGATATTTTCGATAGTG
Source organism: Picea sitchensis (assembly GCA_010110895.2). Lineage (NCBI taxonomy): Eukaryota > Viridiplantae > Streptophyta > Pinopsida > Pinales > Pinaceae > Picea > Picea sitchensis. Next base: position 86,558 of record SNQJ01S0059815.1, on the reverse strand, counting down.
CTCAGCTCTGGCATACTTCATTTCCCTCCTTCAGTCAACATGCATCAGTTACACATAGTCTTCTTTCAGATTGCAACAATTTTGTGTGCTAATAAGAGTGTTGAAATTACTAAGACAACTAAGAGGGGGGGGTGAATCAGTTGCCACTGTTCTTAAACAATTTTATGCCTATTAAAATATTATTAATCTTCTCCAAGTGATCATCAATATTATGCAAGACATGAATAGCAAAAAGAATAAACATCAATCACACATATGATATACACAGAGAAAGATATTCATGAGGAAACCCATAAAGGGAGAAAACCTATTCTTATTAGAATGATAGGAAGTCTTTTATGTTATGTACATCATCTATCTTTGAGCACCAACTCAAAATGAGGCTACAACCTCTTCTTTAACAAGTTGTAACTTGTAGAGAGCACCAACCCTCAAGATTCTCTAGCACCCACTAGAAGGAAACATATTTTCTCCTTATGATCTCCAACACCAACTGGATGGAAGCACCTACTTCCACTTATACAAGCACCAACTTGCACACAAAAAACTCTTCGTTTTCCCTAGCACCACCCTGCCTCCCTCTTTTCTAGCCACAACTAGATGGAAGATACAACTCCCAAAATTCAAGCACCAACTTGAATAACAGAGGACCACAATCCTCCCTAGCACCACCCTACCACCCTGATTATAAAACTTTGCTTGAATAATACCTTACAACAATACAGATATTTCAACACTTACCACTTCTTCTATGTTCTACAATTCTTCTATGCTTCTGTCTGTTCATGCTTGGCTCCACTTGTTGTCTCTTTTTTGTTGTGTAATTCTACTCTGCTTCTGTCTGTTCATACTTGGCTCCACTTGTTGTCTCTTTCCATCTGCTCTTTCTCTATTCTTTTCATTCTCTTAGGTTCTTTTACATTCTTCTCTTTTCACCATTTCTACTGTGTCCAGCTTCTGGTCTTCATATCTGAATTTGTTCTCTCTCTGTTCATACTGTAATTTTCATTACATGCAGTTCAACTCGTTTTACAGAGAAACGAAAACCTCACACTGTCACAATATTTTTCTTTTATGATTTTTCTCATAATCTGTTACACTATGAATCTCAAACACCCAAGAACAATGATTCAGTCAGTATAACTGAATCGTAACTGGTCAAGAAATCACGAAGTGAAACAACAACCCTTCGATCAGAATGTCTATTTAATCGGCGTCATTGGATTATACACGCAGAGGATTTTGTATTTTCATTGTGTAAAATACAGTGTCGATAGATCTGAACAATTGAGATATTGTTGGAGGATGAAGCCAGAGATCAACAGTTTGAATTACATCGGGTCCTCACGAACTATACCCACGTGAACTAGCACTGGGTTCAAAATTCCTCTCCATGTGACCACTAGTTGTGACCACACGCCAATCAAAAAGGCATTCGCGACTTCGTTTTTTGGATATTCTGCTATGATTCACCTCAATTCTACCAACTCCCGAAACTCTGAGGTAGATCCTAGTGATTCTAGCTCCTTCCCCTATTCTTTGTTGATGTGACCACTAGTTGTGACTTGGGGCCAAGCACTTTGGGACTTTGAGTTTCATGAACTCGCAAGTTAGCTCTCCTCCTTTCTCCGATGTCCGAACTCCCGAGCTCTGAACTTCATCGTGCCAGATCAACGGTCCATGACCCTCAGTGATCCAATGGTCCAGATCTCTCCTTCGTGAATCAGGACTTTGTGTTTCAGCTCTTATCCGATCAACGGCCCACGACATTCCTCGATTCAATGGTCCAGATATGATCAAGACTTCGCATTTTGGTACTTTGGAGATGAACCCCACTCTCTTTTTTTAACGTCTGTTTGTTTCCATGCACCGATATGACTGTGTGCCAATCTATCATCCACGATAATCAACGGTTCCTGATGTAGTTTCTTTCAAACCTTTGTCTAATGATTCCTTCTTTCCTTCTCACCATTCTCAGTTGACATGGATGACAACACTGATAGCACACCAAACAAAGAACTCACCAACAATATCCCCCTTTGAAATTGATGGCAACCCTCTGCATTCTAGCAATTCAACATTTTCACAACAATATCTTTCTCCCCCTTTGACATCGATGACAAAGGAAACACAATCCCCTTCAAATATGAATGCAAAAACCAGAACAATATTCACCAAAAATACAACAGATAATCAATAAGTACTCCCCCTGACAAGGTGAACACATTAGATGAAAGAAGATATGACCCCCAACTTATGACGAAGATATTCAAATGGTGTCTTTGCTAATGTTTTAGTAAAGATATCAGTTATCTACTCTGTGGAAGGAATATAATCTAGCTGAACAACTCTGTTTGTAACCTTCTCTTTGAGAAAATGATATTGCATTGGTATATTCTTAGTATTTGAATAGAGAACGGGATTCTTGGAGACACTAATGGCACTTGTGTTATCACGGTGAATTGGAATGGGATTAGTATAAGATACCTTCAAATCTGCAAGAGTTTGTATCATCCATAATAACTGAGTGCTTCAAGTAGCAACAGTAATGTACTTTACCTCTGTAGTTGACAAAGAAATAGATCCCTGCTTCTTAATACGCCATGCTACTAACGAATCACCTAAGAAGAATGCACCTCCACTGGTGCTCTTTCTCTTATCCAAACAATTTGCCCAATCAGCATCTGAATATGCAGTTAATTGAAAATTATGATTTCTAGGATACCAAAGACCATAAGTCATTGTACCCTTCAAATATTTGAATATCCTCTTGATAGTTTCTAAATGACTTTGTTTAGGAGAAGACTGATAACGACCTACCATTCCAAAAGCTTGCATTATATCAAGACGAAATGTTGTGATGTACAGAAGACTAGTTATCATTGATCGATATGTTCTTTGATCAACATTAGGTAAAATATCATCTTTACTGAGCTTGCAACCAACCACCATAGGTGTACTAACAGGAGAGGAATATTCCATATGAAACTTATTCAACATCTATTTCAAATACTTTTCTTGAGAGATAAATAACCCTGTAGAACTCTGATTGATTTGAAAACCAAGAAAATATGAAAGTTATCCTATCATGGACATATCAAACTCAATTTGTATAGAATTAGCAAACCACTGAACAAAAGGTCATTAGTACATCCAAAAATAATTTCATCTACATAAACCAAAACAACTAATAAATCATCACCTTCAGACTTAATGTATAGATTACTGTCAACAGTACCTTTCTTGAACCCATTGTCCTGTAAACAATTGTCCAATCTATAATACTAGGCTCGTGGTGCATATTTCAATCCATATAATGCCTTTTTCAACTTTCAGACATAGTCAGGATTATCTGTTAGTGAAAATCCTTCAGGTTGTTCTGTATATACTTCTTCTTCTAGGTCTCCATTAAGAAATGTTGACTTAACATCAATCTGATATACTTTAAAGTTCTTATGACATGAATAGGCAAGAAACATTCTGATGGCTTCCAATCTTGCCATTGGTGCAAAGGTTTCATCAAAATATTGTCCTTCAACTTGTGCATATCCCTTATAGACCAATCTGACTTTATTCCTAACAATTTGTCCTTGTTCATTCATTTTATTCTTGAACACCCATTTGGAGCCTATTACATTCTTATCTGTAGGTCTAGGAACAAACTCCCAAGTATTGTTCTTCTCAATCTGATCAAGCTCTTCATTCATAGCTCTAATCCAATCATCATGCTTGTTGGCTTCATAAAAAAAATTGGGTTCAATCATAGATAGGAAAGCAATATGAGATTGTTTTGGGTCTTTAATCAATTGTCTTCTTGTCTGAACTCCTTTATTCATATCACCAATTATTTGTTTTTTAGGATGATTCTTTCTAATAATTTTGAGAGGTGGTTTTGTTTACGTCTATTGATTTGAGTATGCCTGATTGTTTGTATCTTCATCTGACTCAGAGTCTTCTCTTTTTTATTCTTGGACCTGTTCATCTTCAACTTCAACTATATTCTTTGTTGTTGATTCAACATTGCTTACATCTCGTACTAGGATTTCTTCATCAAATTTTATGTCAATACAATCAACCAATTTATGAAACCTCTTATTATAACATTTGTATCCTTTATTGTTTGTATCATACCCTAATAAGATACCTTCATCAGTCCTGTCATAATATTTTCCAAGATTTTCATCATTATTCTTGATATAACACTTACTCCCAAAGACTTTAAAATGCTTGATTGAATCAGGTCTTCCAAACCATGGTTCATAAGGAGTCTTATAACTTTGTGGCCTGATATGAGCTATGTTAAGAATATGTACATCTGTATGAATTTCTTCTACCCAATATGTCTGAGCAATATTCCTTTCATTCATCATTGATCTTGCCATTTGCTGAACTGATCTATTTTGCCTCTCAACTACTCCATTTTGTTGTGGAGTCCTTGGAATAGTATACTCTCTTTTGATCCCATGTTTATCACAAAACTCTTTGAAGTCCCTTGAACTAAACTCTTCTCCTCTATCATTCCTTACTGCCTTCAATATTTTTCCTGTTTGATTCTCAGTCAAAGCCTTAAACACTTTGAATTTTTCAAATGCTTCATATTTTTCTTTCAGAAAGGAAACCCACATGAGTCTAGAATAATCATCAATAATCAACATGAAATAATTTTCTTTTCTTGTATCTTCCTTCCTTGATGGTCCACATAAATCCATATGTACTAACTAAAGAGGTTTATCTGTTGATGCAAATTTATTATATTTAAACTGTGTCCGAGTAAACTTTCCTATTTGGCAAGGTTTACATACAAAATCATATGGCTTTGATATCTTTGGAAGATCTTTTACTGCCCCATTGTTTCTAAGTTTGATTAGATGATCAAAATTTAGGTGTCCAAGTCTCCTATTCCATAGCCAACTTTCATCATACTTTATTAAGTGACATTCTTCTTTTTCTTCTTTCAAAACATAGAAATTGTTTTATGTTGTTATGCCCTTTGCAATCAACTGTCCCGAATTCACAGATTGTATTCTACAATCTTTAGAAGTGAAAACAACTTTACATCCTCTGTCACAAACTTGACTGACACTAAGTAGATTATGTTTCAGACCATCTACAAACAACACATCTTGAGCTTTCTCTTTGCCATTACTTAGACTTACCATTCCTTTACCTTTGATTTTTCCTAGTGCATCATTTCCAAAAGTTACATTCCCTTATTTGCTTTCACATAGAAACAAAAACTTACTTTTGTCTCTAGTCATATGTTTGGAACATCCACTATCAATATACCAAGGATCATTTTGTCTTTGAGCAGAAAGTACTAACCCACATTTATTACTTTCTTTCTTTTTCCATATTTTGACATTTTCAGCTGAGGAATTTATTCTTGGATTAACTTTGTAATTCTTCAAATGACAATCTAAGGCTTTGTGACCAAAATTATGACAAATGTGACATTTAGTCTCATTATACAATGGATCAAAATAATTTTTACAATGTTGTCTACTCACTGACTATTTAGTTATATGTTGCAACCGTTGTTCATTCTGTGACCTCCTTAGTTTCATACTTCTAAACTTAATTCCACAATTTGCAGCTTTATGACCAACATTAGAACAATAATAACAGTAACCATGGAACAAGTTTTGATACTTGAATATTGACCTTCCTCTTGAAATTGGTTGCTTTATCTTTTTTTGGCTTTGTTCCTATTCAGAATTCAACTCATCTTTATTAACTTTTGTTTGCAGAGTATGATCATGATCTAACTGTCTGTTGACTTGAAATTTGATCATCTTAGTAGATTTTTTCTTTTCTGACTGACTGCTACTTGAACCACTTTCATAACCTAGACTAGTTTTTATCAATGGAGATATTTGTTTACTCAAGATGATATTCAGATCTTCTAAGGCTTTGATACTTGACAGATTTTGGTGATACAAGGCTTGAAACTTCTCCAACTATTTTCTAGTTTTCACTACTTCTTCTTCCAGAGCTTCACATATCACCTTCTTCTCTGCTAATTGTTGTTTTAGAATATCTTCTATTTTCTTTGCTTCTTCTAATTCTACTTTTAACAAAACAAAATATTCACTTGGTTCTTTACCATTCTTTTCAAACTGCATCAACAACTGTTTTTGTTTTCTCTTCTTAAGTCTAAGTATGTCAATCTCTTCTAAAGCACTGATTAGTTCACCTTCCATATCAACCACAACTTCTTCATTGTTCATGTCACCTCCTGAGTATTCATCATCAAGGTCTCCTATGGCCATAAGCATAAAATCATTCACTTTATCTTCACAAGATGAATTGCTATCTATGTCTTCTAAGGAGTCATCATTATTTGCACACAAACTTTTCTTTTTACTATATTTCTTAAATTTGTATTGCTTTTCATCATCAGAGTTCTGGTCTTTTTACTTGTGAGGACACTTAGATGAAAAATGACCTATCTTACCACAGTTGAAACATTTAAATGGCAGCTTGCCTTGGTATTTGCCTGATCCTTTCTTTAACCTTCTCACAAATTTTGCCTCAATATCATCTAATTCCGAATCATTATTTTTGTCTTCCTTAAAAGATGCTTTTGTAGTGATGGATTTATCTTTACTAATCCTCATTTCATAAGCAGTCAGAGTTCCTAGGAGTTGATCAATAGGCAAAATTTTAATATCATTGAGTTCTTCTATTGCAGAAACTTTTGGATTAAATCTATCACGCGGAGATCTTAAAATCTTCTGAACTAGAAGTGTGTCTTCAATCTTCTCACCAAGACCCTTCATGGAATTCACAAGCTCCTCAATTCTTAAAAAATATTTATTAATTGTTTCATCTCATTCATATTTAGTTGTTCACATTTCAATTTATATGTATGAAGTTTGGCACCTTTTACTTTCTCATTTCCTTCAAAACTACTAATAAGTTTATCCCACATCTCTTTGGCAGATTCAAGATGCATCACCTTTACAAACTCAGCTTCAGCAAGCCCACTCAAGACAACATTCATTACCTTTGAATTGAAGCTAAATTATAGATTATCATCTTTTGAAGCTAGCACAATAGGTTTTGTATATCCAGTCTCTACTACATCCCAAAACTCAGCACCTAAGGCCATAATGTATGTTCTCATTCTAACTTTCCAGAAAGCGAAATTTTTTCCATCAAATAGAGGAGGCTTATTGGTTGAAGTCCCTTCATGACTTGTCATGTTTAAGCTTACAGATCTACCTTTAAATAAAAGGAACTCACTCTGATACCAATTGTTGAAATTACTAAGACAACTGAGAGGGGGGGTTGAATCAGTTGTCACTGTGCTTAAACAATTTTATGCCTATTAAAATATTATTAATCTTCTCCAAGTGATCATCAAGATTATGCAAGACATGAACAACAGAAAGAATAAACATCAATCACACATATGATATACACAAAGACAGATATTCATGAGGAAACCCATAAAGGAAGAAAATCCCTTCTTCTTAGAATGATATGCAGTCTTTTATATTATGTACATCATCTATATTTGAGCACCAACTCAAAATGAGGGTACAACCTCTTCTTTAACAAGCTGCAACTTGTAGAGAGCACCAACCCTCAAGATTCTCTAGCACCCACTAGAAGGAAACATATTTTCTCCTTATGATCTCCAACACCAACTGGATGGAAGCACCTACTTCCACTTATATAAGCACCAACTTGCACACGGAAAACTCTTTATTTTCCCTAGCACCACCCTACCTCCCTATTTTCTAGCCACAACTAGATGGAAGATACAACTCCCAGAATTCAAGCACCAACTTGAATAACAGAGGACCACAATCCTCCCTAGCACCACCCTACCACCCTGATTATAAAACTTTGCTTGAATAATACCTTACAACAATACATATATTTCAACACTTACCACTTCTTCTCTATTCAACAATTTTGCTCTCCTTCTGTTCATGCTTGGCTCCACTTGTTGTCTCTTTTATGTTATGTAATTCTGCTATGCTTCTGTTTGTTCATACTTGGCTCCACGTGTTGTCTCTTTCCATCTGATCTTTCTCTATTCTTCTCATTCTCTTACGTTCTTGTACATTCTGCTCTTTTCACCATTTCTACTATGTCTAGCTTCTGTTCTTCATATCTGAATTTGTTCTCTCTCTGTTCATACTGTAATTTTCATTACATCCAGTTCAACTCATTTTACAGAGAAACGAAAACCTCACACTGTCACAGCATTTTTATTTTATTCTTTTTCTCATAATTTGTTACACTACGAATCTCAAACGCCCAAGAACAATGATTCAATTAGTATAACTGAATCATAACTGGTCAAGAAATCACGAAGTGAAACAACAACCCTTCGATCAGTATGTCTATTTAATCA
>SNQJ01S0059815.1:57763-78180 GCA_010110895.2 Picea sitchensis | reverse complement strand
CTATAGTGCCATCCAAGTGAATAATGGTTTTCCCTTATGTAACTAAGGTTTGGACTGCAACATTTTTTCCTACACTAAATAACACTAAGGGATAATGTTCCTAGTGTTGTGTATGGGTTGAAGATGAAGGTATCAAAAGGATCTGATGGGTTGTGGGGAAGAGCTTGGATGAGGTATTGAAGCATGGGCCATACCTTCCAAATCACATGGTGGAATACATGACATGAACATATGGTATTCTAGAGAGTCAATGCAAGGAGGCATTGTATGGATGTGGCCATGATCATTGGCACAATGATTTCGTTTATTGGTAAAGTTTGATTGCATGATGAGAAGCTCGGTGTCTTAATAATGCATGTACAATGAATGATGGATTCATTCTAGATAATAAAATTAGTGGTTGAATTCCATTTTTAATATAAATAATGGTTGGAAATGATTGAATTGTTGGTAAATTACAATTTTGAGATAATTTCATAGAATGCTGAAAATGTGCATGAGTGCTAACAATCTTGTTTGAATGCAAGAAAGTTGAGAGAATTGAAGGTAGAGTGGTCTTGGGTATGGAAATGATGTAATCCCGTAAGGAAGAACAATATCTATTGTTGCAAGAGCCAAATATAATGAGTATAAATCCCATGTGTGGGAATATTTATTTACTATATAAATAGATTTGAGAAATTAATAATTGAAAATTGTTATGATATGCTAACAATTTGTTTGGTTGCATGAGAAAATTGCAAGAAGAATGGTCTTGGATATGGAAGTGGTGTAATACATAAGAAAGACTGATGCATGTTGTTGCAAGAACCAAACAATTATGAGTAGAGGATTCATGTTTGGAAAATTTTGTTTTCTTTTGTAAAACAAATTTGAAATTTTATAACGGAAATTTTATGATGATGTCTCATAATTATTGCATATAATGCAGATGAAATGATTGTCATAGGTTATGTATTTCTAGTGGAATTCTAGCAGTAAGATGGCATTTGTCTGCGTGAGAACACCTTGGCAAATGATGGATCACCTAAGAAATTGTATAACAATGAAATGGATGCATAAGCCTAGAGGGTGAGTACAACAAGAGGAACCAGGTTTCCAGACTTGAAGAGTGAACTCATGTGTGAGTTGCACTGTCAAAGAACCATGTTGTCAGTCTTGAAGAGTGAACTCTAGTGTGAGTTGCATTGTCAAAGAACCATTTTGTTAAGCCTGAAGAGTGAACTCATGTGTGAGTTGCACTATCAAAGAACCAAGTTGTCAAGCCTGAAGAGTGAACTTTAGTGTGAGTGCATTGTTGAAGAACTAGGTTGTCAGGCCTGAAGAGTGAACTCTAGTGTGAGTTGCACTGTTGAAGAACCAGGTTGTCAGGCTTGAAGGGTGAACTCTAATGTGAGTTGCATAGTCGAAGAACCAAGTTTTCAAGCATGAAGAGTGAACTCCTATGTTAGTTTCACTGAAGCAACAAGGTTGTTGTCAATTATTTTTTTGGTGGCGCTTCCTAGCAGTGAGTCCCTTGAGATCCTAGTAGTGAGATTCCTAGTTACATGTTCCAAAGGGACCCTGATAAATGAATGGTGCAACCTGAGGGACTGAGGACAGTTAAGGGGGCACATTCCTTGGGTCAACCTTGATAAACGAATGGGACACCATTCCTTAGGTTGGGCAGGTCAAGAGGAGGAGAGCTGGTGGAAATTGGGATAATTGTAGGAGAATGCCAATGGCTTGTGTATATGTTTCGGGCTAGGGTGCCTTTGTATATATGTTTTGGGGCTAGATTTCCTATGTATTTATGGTTTTGGGGGTCGAAGTGCATATGTATCTGTGTTATTGGGACCAGAGTGCCTATGTAATTTGTTTAGGATGGAATGCCTGCGTGATTTCGGGCCAAAGAGCCTATATGTTGATTATTGGATGGGGATCCCGAATTGTAAAATGAAATTACACTTGTAGGGTGTTGTGAACTGAGGACAAAGAAAAAATAAGAGGGAGGGGATATAACATCCCCAATTCTAATCCCAATGAATTATAATGTAATTGTATAAATGTGAATTAGGTTAGTGAGCTGTGTATATTTTAACCTTGTACAATATTTTACTACAAACATATTTTCAATAAAAGAACATAAAAGATACAATGGAAAATACACACATTACACAGATATTTTTCCCCTGGAAACCCAAACCAGAAAAACCAACATATTATATATTCATTCACATCATACATTGTTTACAATACAATATACATATAGGATCCAACGACATCCAAAACCCTAATCCAATGACCTAGATTAGTCAACAACCCTAATTTTAATCGGAAATAGAAAACCATCGACGAAAAACCATGTGCCAAAAAACCACCCAAAAATGGACACAAAAATCGAGGACCGACCAAAAATGGACATGAAAACTGAGGGATTTTTTTTTTTCAAGGCCTCCACCCCCCTCTTACCCCCATGCACACTCGACACAACGTAGACACTTATTCTAGTCATGTAAATAATATAACACATATCCATCAAGCCGACGTGTTTGGGCAAAGAGCCTGTATTGATTTAATGTGGTCAGGGGCCGAATTGAATAATTAATAAAAGTAATAATCATTTGTTGTGATACGAGAGGAATGAAGATTGATGGGGGGCTATGATTCCACAAGAGAGAGGGGTCCAAGGGGGAATTATTCATGGGTATTAATCCAACCCACATTCTTGAAATTATTATCATTGTGTATAACCTTTTATTTGTTGAATGAGTGTATAAAAAGCCAACAATTTAACTCATGTAAGAGGGTGGGTGTGAGTGGTCACATCCCATAGTTATTGGATAGCATGGGTTGAACTACAATCAGCTTGGGGAAAAGTGTAAGTCAAGTCAAGCAAGCAAACAAGGAGAGGAAATTCGTATGGCCAAGGGGGCAGCTTTTGGAGAGTCATGTTTTTGCATGGAGTATAGTTTTTACATGCAGATTTTGGGCAGCAAAGAGAGAGCAAAGGTCTGGGAAGAATACCATCCATGGTATACTTGAAGGCAATCATTGTTTTGTTGTGTTTTGATGTGAATAAAGAGTCCTATGTTCTTTTAAAATCGGGCAGTAAGCATATGGTGCAATTTCATGTTGAGGAAATATCTCAAGAGCCTTGCGAACGCTGTTGTGAGAACTCCTGAAGTAGTTGAATGTTTCTGGATCCCAGATGAGGAATTCCTGGCCAATCGAGTGCACTAGGAACCCTGGTAAATTAATTATACAACTTGAGGGATTGTGAGTAGTGAAGGGGGTACATTCCTTAGGTAGTGTAGGTTGTGGGGAAGAGAGAGCTAGAGGATTGGCACTGTTGTGGGGGTAAACCCTTGGTTTGGGGGCTGTTGTGTGGAGAGTGGAAAACCAGTGGGTTGGATCTCCTTATGGACTCATAGCCTCATCTCGAGGGTGGCATGTTATTGAGAGAAAATGAGAAACAATGCATATGGATGGGAGGTTCACCTTTCATTTGCAGTCAGTTGGTTAATCATTATAGATAAGTGTTTTTATATGTTCTTATGTTAATTTTGTTGTGTAAATGGGTTATATTAATGTTGTGTGTTTGTTGTTTCATTTAACAATTGTATTCATGTTTAATATATGTTGTTAGATGCATTTAGAACTGTAGTATCAGACCAATGGTCAAATCTGTGTGTGATCTGTGGCTGATAAGCTACAGGAAAATATTTAGTTGAAATATATTAATTTTAATGTGTATTATGCAGGTAATGATGCTCAGCTAGAGGTTGGGTAAGTTACAAGAATGTTCGAGAAAACATTTGTGTTGAGATAGGAGATAGATAAATTGATCCACATCGGTGAGATGGTATTTCCAAGTTTTACTATAGATGAGAATATCATCAAAGAAAACTAAGACAAAATGACAGAGGAAAGGATGGAAGAATGATTCATGAAACTTTTAAAAGTGGAGGGGTAATTACACGGGCCAAAGGGCATGACTAAGAACTCATAGTGACCCTCATGAGTTCTAAAGGAAGTGTTGGCCCTTGACCAAGTTTTGAAGAATACTTGGTCATGTTTGACCACTTTTGGGACTGCGACAGCTTGCCAAGGAAGGAGCGCAACACGAAGCAGAAATTAAGGAAGCAAGACCTATTTTTGGGTCCATTTTAGGGTTTTGGGTTGATGTAATGGGAAAGGGATGTTGGCCCGTGGGTTTACCCACGCTTAGTCCCATTTTGTAATCTATAAATAGGCAATGTAAATAGGGGAGAAGGAGGATGATAGCAATGTAGTACATCTATGTGATGTATAACTGAAAGCTTAGTGCTAGTAACTAGATCTGTGTGATCGGATGTATCTTAGAGTGCTTTTTGCATGAGATCGGAAAGCTAAGTGCAAGTTGTTGTAGTCTTGTGCTGAAGATCAAGGAAGAAGGATCTAGCAAGCTACGCAGATCTTCTATCCTGTGCAAAGTAAGGGTCATTAAAGATCTATGTTGTAACTGCTTGACCAAGATAATATAAAGAAGACTTTGTGGACATAGCCCTAGGGTGGGGGTGAACCATGGTAACTGCGTGTATAGTGCTTTTTGCTTCGCTCTATTGTGTTTATCTCTTTCTCGGCTAAGTGATTGATATGATTAAGTAGATCTAGTTATGCTTGTGTTGATGATATATGAATGAACATTAGATCTAATATATAATATGCTTAGTGCTTGATCTATTGAATCTAACCTATATTTATGTGGCTAAGTACTGAATCATATTTAGTATAAGTATTCACTACGATGCTCTGTGCTATCTGCAAAGTAACAAACAGGTTAAATATTGATGAAGGATCCATGCTAAGTGCCCTGTAAAAGAAATAATCACAGATCTGTGTCCCAGCTAAGGTTACAGACATCTAAGTCATGTAGCCACCCTTGCCTCTACCTCAGGTGAAACTTCATTTGCTTCAAAGGTGTTTCTGAGAGGGGCGGTAGTTAGGGTTTTGTTGGTGCACTCCTGAGCGTTAAACCTTGGGTCTGCCCCTGTGCCAACAAATGGTTCCGTTGCCGGGACAAGAACTGTGATTGCTGGGAACAAAAGAAGAAAAATCTTTGTGCGAACTAAGCTCTGTGCGTAGATCTATTGCCCTAGTGCGCAGTATTCTACTTGACCTACAAAGCTTTGTGCTGACAAAAAGAGGTTAGGTCTGAAGGGAAAAGGTCAGATTTGCAGAAAAATAGGTCAGATTTGAAGGGAAAAGGTCAGATCTACAAGAAAGAGGTTGATACCGAAGAAAAGAAGTGATATTTGAACGCTCTATGCTTTAAGAAAAGTAAAAGTGGAACTTTCTGAAGGAAAAAGGTCGGATCTGCAGAAAAGAGGTAAGATCTGTAAGCTCCGTGCTCTGATAACGGTAAGAATAGTCAAAAAATTTTAGATTTGAAATCTTTGTGCTTTGTAGAAGTAAGATAAGTGATTTTTTTTTTCTAAAGCATGGATCTAGGTATGTTTGATAGATTTTGTCCTAGCTTCAAAACTAGGGCATTAATATATAAAAGAATTTTTGATGTGAATAGATCTGATAAGTATAGTGATAGATATGTTATACCTATGCATCAAAAGAATGTTTGGACTAACAAGTGGATGCAGGATCCTAGAAAGAGTTTTTTGCAGGCTAGCCACCATGATCTTGGTGCGCAGTACATAAGGAGTTGGGGAACATCTAAACGAAAGAGAGGATTAACCCTCTGTTATAGTTGCAGAAGACTAGGACATCTTTCTAAGGAATGCCCTAGGAGAAGACCTAGTTGCCTCTGTTGTAAGGCCATGGACCATGAAGTACTGGATTGCCCTAGAATGATTGCTAGGCTTGAGAAGCTGAATATGGAGCAAGCAAACCCTGAAGAAGATCAAGAGACCAAGATTATAGCAGAAACCCAGAAAGAATTAGAAAAGATATTGCTACAGATGAAAGATACCTTGAATGACCACCGACATGTTAGGCTCTCAGAGATATTCAAAGAAAAGGAGCAAATCGAAGCAAGAATAGGGGAATTTGACATTGAATGTACTCTTGATGAAGAAACACAAGTGAACATTATGCCAGAAAGAACTTGGGAAGCTATAGGAAAGCCTGCCATGATCCCTTCCCTAGGAGGAACAAGTTTCTTCAGAGGAAAGCTAGTAAACCTATGTGAAAGGCTCGCCCAGATACATATGACTGTCAATGGAACTTCGACAGACGAAGACTTTGAGATCATTAAATTTGTTGAAGACAGTGCCCTATTTACCATGCTCATAGGAAAACCTTGGATTGATAGAGAACAAGCTAGATGAAAAGAAGAAGAAAAAGTTTTGGAACAGAAGAAGCAAGAGTTAAAAGACTTTATGACCAGAAGGATCGCGCACTTGATTGAATAACAGAAGAGCATATCGTAGATATTTAATATTAGCAACTCCGATGATGAAGCTAAGAGAACACTTGAGGATCCGCAAAAGATCGAGTTACCTATTTTTGATACAAAAGAAGTATTATCAAGGAACCCTAGGAAAGACTTTCAACAGTGCGAAGTAACTAAGACCACAGAAGATAAACATCAGAATGGTAAAAGCATTACTGAGACGAAGCTCACTAGGAAGAAGGCTAGGAAGTTAAGAAAGAAAAGGGATAATACTGTAAGGTTACAAGAGGTTCTAGAGGACACTTCGCAGCAAGAAGAATTGCAGAATTGGAGCTTTGCCGAGATATCAGAACAATGACATAGAGTACTTCGCCATGATGAAGAAATATAGCCATTAGAACCGATATACATGTTCGACCGTCGCTTCGAACGGATCAAAAAGCAGTTATGGGTTACCACTAAACCGTTGGATAGCACCAGAATGGAGGTAATGAAGGCCCCATGTCTGTTGCAAGCAGACCGTTGCTGAGATTTCCAACTTAACCCATCATGCCACGCACCGAGAATACTTTTTTCTAACTGAGAATTTGAGTGTGAACCCTGAGATTTACTTACCCTGATATCATTTCCTTACTATTCATTGTAGTCTCTGAATTCCTTTTGCACCCGAGCCAGCTGAACCAAGTTTGTATGTCGGATGAGCTCAGCGCTGCTGAGAAAATTGTTGAAGAAGTTCTAATTGATTTAATGACTGAGAGAGTCATGTCAGAATGTAGAATGTCTACAGGTGTACAGGCATCGTCCTCGGGCACACTGCCAACTTCCCCTTCCACTGCTCGAGCGGGACCATCCCGACCGCCTTCGGAAAGATGATCTAAGCTCAGAAACGACTTCGCCACTGTGAAAATGATCCCAAGCATATTGCCTAAATATATCCCACCACTAAGCGGAATAGTGAATCAAGACATTGTACCCAGAGACTTCGACTATGTTGTAGTCACTACGTACCTCCCGAAAGGGGTGCGCACAGTTCATATTGACTAGGAGAAGCTCATCGCGCTGAAATTTAGTGATTTCAACCTTGGAGATCGTAAGGTGTACATTATGCTTTCCCCGCACAAGTACTTGACTATTACAAAAGGAAAGAACCCCAAGATTGTACCACAACAATGGACTCATAACCTTGCACAGTCAACCCTCCTCAATGTGATGAAGATTCCACATTTTGGGAGGCATCAAAAAGTAAATGCATGTGTTAGACTGTTGTTGTCCTAATACCACGAAGGATACCTATGGTTGGACTGTCGCATCATTGTGGATCTGATTCGGATCAATCGGATCACTGGGCTAAGCATGCAGGGCCTTGACCCGCAGGAATTTTACCCGGGAAAGACCATAGATCGCGTTGTCGCTCAACGAATTAAAGACACATATGGCGATCTGGAGAAAGGCATGCAAGGTTACAAGGTAGCCTCCATTGAGAATGAAACAATGCATTTTGGTTGCCAGCTGATCGCAGGAAAGTTAGTTCGAAAAAACAGACCTACGCAGGTGACCAGATTTGTAGTTGACCTTGCAGGGAAGTGCATGGAGGGACTACAAATGAACTGGGAAAAATATCTTATAAATCAGCTAGAGCTTGATTGTAGACAAGCGAAGGAACAAGGGCATGAGTTCCACTTTAGCTGGTTGCTCATACTCATTGCTTTCATCGCTTGGGAACTGCCCGAGGGAGCCACTTTCTCGGAGATCAAACCCTTCGAATCACTGGCCGCGAAGTTTTGTACGTTGTGGTACTCCAGTGACATGAACAAACAGTGGCAGTCCAATGTCGTCTTCCACGCTTACTACACTTAGTTGAAGAATTCCATTCAATCTACACCGCGCATCACACCCAACACGCTTCATAGGTTTAGACCTTTGATGAAATTCAGCACAGATCGTCACTTCACCTACATCACAACACACGCAGATGAGAACAAACAACAACTCCAGTCATATTACAAGCTGACAGAAGATGACTTGGAGGAGATTACCAAGGAATGGTCGGCATACCTCCTTGTTGCAGCAGACCCCGCAGAGATGTCCGACGTAGATAGCCCTGAAGCTATGTCGAATACACTAGGACCACGCAAGACTAAGAAGGATGTGGAAGTTCAAGATATCTGTAGTACATCCACGAAGACTGCTTCGCTCTCACCTACGAAGGGAGGTGATGACAAAGAACTAGGGGGCATAGAAGTTGAACAGAGCAAAGGCGAGGTTACTCCGCCTAGGGACGAGGAAGATACCTCCAAGAAAAGGAAGATTACCCCACCAAAGCCCTCATCTCGAAAGAAAGCTAAGGCCACCCGAACCACGCTTAAAACTACCCTTACCCCGGATGATTTCGACTTCTTAATTGCCACACTGAATGATGTTTCACTAGAGCTCGCATAAAAGCAAGAAGCAAAGCAGGAGGAGGTATTCCGTCGGATCACGGGCGAACTCAAAGAAGTGCAGTAGGCACTCCGATCCAGCCAAGCAGTTTCTACGACGCCCTTAACAATGGAGATATCGAGAACATGCAATGAGCCCACACAGTTACGCCAGATCGTCGAAAAAGTCGAAGCTCGCCTTCGACGAGCTCAAGGAGACATAACGCAATCCACCCAGGCTTTGGCGCAAGAACAGAGCACACATGAAGAACAACGGAGGAAGGCAGAACATGAGCATCTTGCCTTACAAGCGAAGTGGGAGGAGGAAAAAGCACATTTACAACAAAGCAAGGACCAGTTGCTAGCAGAGCAACTTGAAGTATAGGAAAGAGTTCTCAAAGAACTATGCTCTGTGATGATCATAGAAGTGAAGATGGAAGACTGTCTCCCACAGAAGGTGACCAAACTGGAAGAAGTAATCTAGCAACTTCAAAAGCGCATCACGGATCTGGAGCTCTACACCATGCCTGAGACACCCCAAGAGATAAGAGATCTAAGAGAGGCCACTGCTCGAAGCACAGTCAACCGATTAAAAACTTTGGCTTTGGAATATAGGCAGTTAGGAACTAGAAGCGCCCAGATTTATGAAACCCTCGTAGAGAATCCAGAATTGTAGACATTGGAGGCACAACTCCAAGAAGCAAAGCAGCATGTAGATGTGCTACAAGCGTAGTTGAAGTCCATGACCCCAGTCGAAAGAATGAAGAGGTTCACAGAACAACGCAAAGCCCAACAACAAGTACACATGTTGCAAAGCAAAATTATGGAAGTCTCTCAATGATTGCAACCACTCCAAGAGAAGGCATGCCAACTGCTCGCTGAACTCGAACAGGGTGTCATCACTGCAGAACAACGCCTAGAAGGACCGCTCAATGACACAGTAATACAGGAATTTACTGAACAAGAGGTTGTCACACTGCAGTAGGTCGAAGCAGCTCGAGCCAAGCTCGAGGTGTTCAAAGCGGAATTGGTCGGACCTGAGTGACTCGGGACAAGTCACATGTGAGTGTTGGGGGCCTGTTGTCCCTTAACCAAGTTTTGAAGAATACTTGGTCATATTTGACCACTTTTGGGACTGCGACAACTTGTCAAGGAAGGAGCGCAACGCGAAGCGGAAATTAAGGAAGTAAGACCTATTTTTGGGTCCATTTTAGGGTTTTGGGTTGATGTAACGGGAAAGGGATGTTGACCCGTGGGCTTACCCACACTTAAGCCCATATTCTAATCTATAAATAGGCAATGTAAATAGGGGAAAAGGAGGATGATAGTAATTTAGTACATCTATGTGATGTATAGCTGAAAGCTTAGTGCTAGTAATTGGATCTGTGTGATCGAATGTATCTTAGAGTGCTCTGTGCATGAGATCGGAAAGATAAGTGCAAGTTATTGTAGTCTTGTGCTGAAGAGCAAGGAAGAAGGATCTAGCGAGCTGTGCAGATCTTTTGTCCTGTGCGAAGTAAGGGTCATTAAAGCTCTGTGCTGTAACTACTTGACCAAGATAATATAAAGAAGACTTTGTGGATGTAGCCCCAGGGTGGGGGTGAACCACGGTAACTGCGTGTATAGTGCTTTGTGCTTCGCTCTAATGTGTTTATCTCTTTCTCGACTAAGTGCTTGATATGATTAAGTAGATCTAGTTATGCTTTGTGTTGATGATATATGAATGAACGTTAGATCTAATATATAAGATGCTTAGTGCTTGATCTATTGAATCTAACCTATATTTCTGTGGCTAAGTACTGAATCATCTTTAGTATAAGTATTCACTGCGATGCTCTGTGTTATCTGCGAAGTACCAGACGGGTTAAATATTGATGAAGGATCCATGATAAGTGCCCTGTAAAAGACATAATCACATATTTGTGTCCCAGCTAAGGTTGCAGACATCTAAGTCCTGCAACCACCCCTGCCTCTACCTCGGGTGAGACTTCATCTGCTTCGCAGGTGTTGCCGAAAGGGCCGGTAGTTAGGGTTTTGTTGGTGCGCTCTTGAGCGTTGAACCCTGGGTCTGCCCTTGTGCCAACATGAAGCCTTGGGGATGCCTTCTTCTTTCATATGTATCTAGTGGTAGCCAGAATGGAGATCAAGTTTGGTAAACTATTAAGAACCACTCAATTCATCCAAAAGGTCATCAATGTCAGGAATGGTAAACTTGTCTTTGATTGTGAGTTTGTCGAGGGCCCAAAAATCAGGACACATGTGCCAAGTGCCTTCTTTCTTGAGTACCATGACTATTGAAGAAGAATAGGGGATGGTACTAGGACGGGTAACACCTGCTTCTAGAAATTCTTGAACAATTTTCTCAATTTTATTTTGTTGGGAAAAGGGATGACGATAAGGGCATACATTGGAAGGAAGACTGCCTAGGACTAGAGGAATGGAATGATCATGGATGTCGAGGGAAGGGGGAGTCCACGAGGACTGTTAAAAATAGCTTGGTGTTGGAATAGTATAGATTAAAGGCCAGGGTGTACAAAGGGAGTCTCAATGGCATGAATGGAATGGAGTTGGGAAATAATGCAATAATGAACTTTTTTGAGTAGTTTTTCCATTCGGTGGGAACTAATGATCATATGATAGCTTGTGATGATGCCTTGGAACTTATATTGTTGTCCCTCTTGTTGGAATTGCATGGTTAGGTCCTTAAGCTACATGAGGATGGGGCCAAGAGTGTGTAACCATTCAACACCGAGCACGATGTCACAACTACCCATGTCAATAGAAAACATATGAGATTTCAGGTGGTACTAACCAATTTGTTAGTGCACATTTTCACAACGCACGCCACATTTCATGAAACCACCATTGGAAATCATGATTTGAAAATTGTTGACTATATCAATTGATTTCCTGGGAAATACGACGATGGATGAAATTGTGGGTGTTGTCGCTATCAATTAGGATTATGAATTTCATATGCTTAATGTAGCTAATGAGCTTGAGGGTTTGGGGAGAAACGAAGCCATTGAGGGTGTGCAGGGAAATTAGTGGTTCAACTTTTGGTGGATCAAAGGGTGGAGATTGAGCATCTACTTGGGGTAGCTCTTCCATAGGGGAAACTTCGGCCTCCTCGTTAGCAACATCCTTAAAAATGGCCATAAAAATCTTTTGTTCCTTACACTTTTGCCCCATAAAATATTTGTCATCACAATTATAAAAAATACCCTTGAGTTGGCATTCAACCATTTATGCTCAAGTTAATTTATGGATCTTGAGAGGAGTGGCACGAGGGGCAGGATTGGAAGGTTTAGGGAGAGGAATAGAAGAGGGTTTTCGGTTCTGCGAAAAGACAACTCGTTGTGCTTCCTTGGAGCATTTAGTAGCTTCAACCCAAGTCTGGGGACGAGCCATTAGGAATTAAGCTCAGATTTCATCATTTAGGCCACTAAAAAAACATTCCCTGAAGAAAGCATCGGACATTCCTTTCGTTCTAAAATCCAAATTATCAAAGGGGATGATAAATTCTTCTACTATTCCCAACTGTTTCAACTTGGTCAAACGACCCAAATGGTGGGTGTCGATGTTAAAGCATTCATAAAGTTCGGCCACAAACTATGTCCAAGCAACATACCCTTAACATGCATTTTTACTCCATTGCCACCACTTCCAATGTTCATGATCCAGATAGAGGACACCATAATGAAGTTTGACCAATTCATCAATGATGCCATGCATGGAGAAATAATGGTCCATTTGTGTGACCTAACCCATGAGATCCGAGCATCAAATTTGTTCACCTTGAATCTAGGGACAAACAATTCTCAATGAGGTTGATGGGGAGATGCATTTCTCCAGCCTAAAGAATATTGCAGGGATGAAATGCCCAAAGTGTTAATAGGAAAAAGTTGTGTAGGAATTTTGCAACCAAAATGTAGGAGGCATGGTTGTGCAATAAGATATCTCTTTCATTCCTTTGTTGTTCTGTTATGTTCTCGAGGCTTAGGGTTTTCAGGGTTACTACAAACAATCATTTTCCCTATGTTATTTCTATTTGTATACGTGTGGGGTTAAACAATAGTACTTGACCCAATATCTCAGGGCACCAACTAAGGAGGCTCGACCATACCCTTAACTATACTACCCGATTACCCAGGTACTAGAGAGTATCTTCCCAAGTGTTGTTCTCGGTGTCACTATAGCAGTTAGGAAGCTTATTGATTGATCTAGAGCTGGTTTCAGGAGACTTAGGGGACTCCCGATATACCTGACAGTACCTGAGAGTGATGGTTGTGTACATATTTTGTCTGATGCAGTACTACTTGAAGGGTACCAACAAGGGTTATAGAGGTTTCCAACAAGCTGAAACGTTTGTTTTTAAGTAACCCTATGAAATCGTCTGTATTTCCTGTGTGTAGTCTTCCCCACTGCAGTTTTACTTGTTTAAGGATAGATCTATGTTCTTTAAAGACACCTATAATACACGCCTCTACCATGGAAAATATTTTTTCCACAATTTCTATAGAGGAAAGAGCGTCGATACCACTTGTAAGGTATAAGATATATTATAATGAGCAGAAACAAAGATATAGCAACAAATACCATCGAAACAACAAAATAATGAGAATAACAATAAGAACAATAATACCTTTATTGAATTAGATAAATGTTCACTTGCCTCTTCGAGGAAGCAACCGCCAACATAACAGAGCTCTATTACAATAATTCTCAAGAAAAAACTTTCTCATGCCTTCTACTCCTATTTATACTTAATTCTATCTTCTAAAGAACATTCTAGAGGAAGATATTTCTAGAAGCGAAATCTTCTATTAAGTCTTCTTACATTAGACTTGTTCACATTATTAAATAGGCCTTATTAACTAATGTCGATCTTTATTACATGGAAAATATATTATTCTACCTACACAAGGGGTTAGGGAGGTTAGGTCCCTAACACAATAAGAGAGCCTCAACTCCATAACCCAATGAATACAACATTGACCACATATGTGTGACCATAATATTTTAATGCTAATCATTAGACATTTTTAGCTCAGTGTGAGCTCCATTGGAATATCTAGAGTACAATAGCCTCTTTAACGTGTGATAAGATTTAGGGGTAACCCCTTGGATTGTAGATCACCGATTCTAAAGTGAGAGAGGTTTTTTTTTCAGTGACAAAGACAATACCTCTAAATTGACTTTCAAGGACTCGTGTAATATTTCCCTTCTTGTAATGCTTATCTCTCTCTAAGATGCCTAGGTTTACTACAACGTTATTAATAAAAAAATATGAATTAAACATCAAGTTTTGAGAAGTATTGTTCTCTCTTATTTGACTTATAAATTCCCTTAATTATAAATTATTGAACAAGTAGATATGAAAACAAACAAAATATTTAGTTTGGAAACAATCTAATTAACACTTCTAACTATGAAATATTTAGTTCTTTTTTTCTCATCAATTTATTAGAAATTAAATTTCTAATTATGGTATCTTCATTCCACAATAACCAAAATCTCACTTTAACATCAAATTGTAACTTTACCAATTTAACAGAGCATGAAGAAAGGAAAATAGTTCCTTGTTCTAACAGATCCTTGGTGAGAATCTAGTCATAGTTTTTTTTAATGAAGCTTGCAACAACTTGTAAAAGATAAAATGCTCTCCACCCAACAAACCCCTTAAACTAGACTTACTTCTAATTTAATAACTTTTCACTATTTAGCCTTCCACTCATGGCACATCTTTCTCCTCCAAACACAGGTAGTCATCCAAAATATCAAACATACACACAATTACTCCCTTCTCATAGCGAAAACCCCCTTATATTTCTTCAATTTCCCAAATTAAATAAATGAGACAAATTTATATTCTGTAAATTTCTAATAAAAACAATATAATTTTTATGTTTATTTTACAAAATTACTTTTCATAGGAAAAACCCCCTTATATTTATTTAATTTCCTAAACTAAATAAATGAGACAAGTTTATATTCTATAAATTTATAATAAAAGCAATATAATTTCTATGTTTATTTGCCAAAAGAGCTGTACAAAACTTAAATCCTAAAAAACATTAACTCCGCGAATAGTTAGCGAACGTTACCACGAGTTTATCCACACTTTTGGTTCATCTAAAATGTCTCGTTGAAATTTTTTTTTTAACACCAAAAAATCACGTATAACATCATGCACACTCATGTTGAATGCATAAATAATAAAATACTAAGTCAATGGTAAAGAGTCCATAAAATTAACCATTCAGAGAATTTAGGTTTAATTTAAAGATATGCAATGTGAATGTCTTAATGAACAATGACGTTGATAAAGATGGGTATTTCATACAAGATGCTTTTAGGTTTTGGAGAGTTATTTGTTTGTTTCATTTATACATCATGTTTTTTAGGTTTTGGATTGTTATTTGTTTGCTTTATTTATACACCATGCTTTTAGGTTTTGGATCGTCACTGGTTACTTTATATTAAAGAAAAAAATGTTTAACTCATTAAAAATAATTTTATATTATATTATAATATAATTTGAAACATATAATATTTAAAAAATCAATTTTTTTTATAATTTAATTTTAATTTGAATGGAATTAAATATTTTTTAATATTATTAATAGTAATTTTATATATAAAACCAAATATTATTTTCAATTACTGTTTAACTTGAAAAAAAAATCAATTAATATTAATATATATACAGTGGTATGCATTACTCAGAATCACCCCTATAATACTAGGGGTTGACCGAGTGGTTCTGAAAATTCGAGGTTCACGCTTAAGTGTGATTGACATAACATGTTGCTAAAAACAATATTAAAATCAAAGCAAATCCAACAACATAAGACTGGTTCTAGTGTATTTTGACATTATTTAAAGCTGATTAAGCTACATGGTCCCACGTAACAGTAACAGTGGTGGTTGCAATGAAGGGATGAAATTTTACCTTAACCGTATCAAACATTTGACTTTTTGTAGAAGGAGAGTTCGATAATAGGAGAAGAATCCTACAAAGGGAAGAAATTTAATAGAAAATATATTTATCCGTAGGTTTAAACCGGAGCTAAGATTTCTAGTCTTTTTCCCATGATTGTAAACTAACAAGGAGCTGCCTGACTATACCTTGTTCACATTGGATTTTGAATTGTAGTAGAGAGAAACTTGGAACTGAAGCAGAAGAATGTATGGGCATTCAAACTTCCTATGTGAATTGGCAGCAGGCACTTCTCAGCTCATTCGGTCGTCTTTGCACCAAATATTCTGAGACTGTACAGGTGAGTCTAGAGCCGAGCTCCTTCTCTGTGAGTTTATATTTGAATATTAAATACCCTGGCTGATTTTTCCCGTATGTCGGTGTGTTATTGGGAGTTGACATCTGCGTTGTTGGATCAGTTTTTATGATTGCCCATTAATTTTAGCCAAAATCTGGTCTCGTTTTCTGTTTTTTTCCCAAGATGATTGGCCGGCTTTTATTTATTTATTTTTATTTTGAAATTGAGATTATTTATTTATTCACTCATGCTTGCAATGTAGATTTCTATTCCTAGATCAAATTTGTAATCAGGTCGCTGATGTAGATTTTGATGTGAAATTCTTATTTTTTCTTCTGTCTATCCGGGCACTAGTTTGATTGCAGATTTTGATTCCCAGGACTGCTTTTTTTTGGCTAATGTGTTTAGTCATTTTTCGCAGACATTTGTCTGAAATTTATTTTTAGCTGATGTGGGGCATAGTTTGCAGTGCAGATTTTTAATGCATACCAACTTTTAGCGGTCATTTTTAGTACAGATTTTGTTGTGAAGATTGTTTTGGCTAATTTGGGTACACGTCTGCAGTGCAGGGTTTGAGATTCTCAAACTAGTTTTCCTATATGGGGTGGTTGTCTTTAGTGAATATTTCGGTATTAAAATTAGTTTTTCTGACATGGGCACTCTACGAAATTTCAGGTTTTAATACCCATGCCAGTTTTCTTATCTCGTGGTCTCTGTAGGGTAGGTTTTTTGTTTCAAAATTGGTTTTCTAATGTGGGCAGTAGTTTGCGGTGCATATTTTGATGCCCAGTTCAACTGTTTCTTACTTGGCTGGTACATTTTAGGGCAGATTTTATTCTTGATTTCGTATTTGCTCATCTGGGTACTTGTTTCTATACCGATTTTGAAGCCTGGGTAAACCTTCCATATTCTGGGGAGTCCTTTTGTTGTGGATTGTGTTCTTCGCTGAAATTTTGTCATGTGGGCATGCGTTTCCAGTTCAAATTCTCTTGTTCAGTTAATTTCAATCACAGGTATTGGCTCGCAGATTGTTTATTTTTGATGTTGTTACTCGTTTTGCATACAGGGTTTTTTCTTCTAATTTGTCCCCGCGTGTCTTGGTGTGCTTTTATAGAAAAAAGTTATTGCAAATAATGTGGAAGTAGCGATGAGAGATTGTAGTGGCAATGGACAACGGAGAGCTTGAGTTCTCTGATGAAGTCTTTCCCAATTCTGACCATGCTACCAGCTTTCCCATGATAACATCGTTGGATACAATTCTGGATGAGGTTTTGAAAAAAAACACTCACACTTGCACCCACACTCATACTTGCAATCCTCCTGGACGCGATAACACACATACTCATACTTGTTATCATACCCATACTCAATTTTTGTCTACAGAAGAAGAAGATCAATTGGGTGGGACATCAGAGTCACTGGCAAAGAAGAAAAAGCCCTGTGGAAACCGAGAAGCTGTCAGAAAGTACAGAGAGAAGAAAAAAGCACATACTGCTTATTTAGAAGAGGAAGTGCAAAAGTTGCGTTCATTGAACCAGCAGTTATTGAGAAGACTACAAGACCAGGTAGCCCTTGAGGCTGAGGTGGAAAGATTGAGAACAGTTTTATTTGAATTCAGGGGAAAAATAGATTCCGAGTTGGGCTCTTTTCCTTATCAAAAGCCATGTAGTGGAAATGTGAAAGAGGGGGACTGCAGTGTTCAACCTCATAATGGTGATCTCAATCTTCGTTGTGAAACTGACGTGCCTTGCCTTCATCCACCTTTTTAAATGTCTAATACTGTGGGTGGTCAAAATGATGATATGTGAGACAGTTTGTGAAATTACTAATCCCGAGCATTATGTTTTTACTCTGGATGGAGATTTGAGTCAGCGCTCTTTAAGACTGAAAGGTACAGTGACAAGTGATTTCATGGTACATAAGACTATGTCTTCAACAGGGAACCTCACCACGCATACAGGATTGGTCTCTGAGTAGCAGCATTTGAAGTATTAGCTTTGTTTGATTGAAGAATCTGTAAATAATAGAATTAGAGATCCATGTGAAACGTGTTTCAACTGAGGTAATGAAGAGGAAAAACGTCGCTTCAGTCCATCCCAACTGAGTTCTGTGAATAACAAAACCTTGGAGTATATACCTAGAAGGAAAGGTTGACATTCTTAAAAGGGTACTTAGATATCAAGGACTCCTTCCAAGTATAGTGGAAGATTTGAATGCAGTAATGTCTTCAACAGGGAAACTTACCACACATACAGGATTGGTCTCTGAGTAGCAGCATTTGAAGTATTGGCTTTGTTTAAATGTAGCATCTCTAAATAATAGAATTAGAGATCCATGTGTAAGATGTTTCAACTGAGGTAATGAAGAGGAAAAACGTTGCTTCTGTCCATGCCAATTAAGTTCTGTGAATAACAAAACCTTGGAGCATATGCCCAGAAGGAAGGGTTGATATTCTTAAAAGGGGACTTGGATATCAAGGACTCTTTCCAAGTATAGTGGAAGCTTTGAATGCTACTAGCTCTCTGGAGCCTGCATTTACTGTTGAAATATGCAACAGCTAAACATATACTTTACTTTTGGGACGTGAGCAAGAGACACAAAGTAATGTGTAAGAGACATGAAATGTATATCAGTTTGGTATCTTCTTGTAACCTGTTGATACAGTTGACATATGTATCTGTATGTAGCCTACTCTATATCCGGCTTGCCATATGTACATCTTTACTGATGTTAGGCCTCTTGTCCTTCTTGGGGTATAGACAGGTGGGAGAATTGAGAGAGATACTTGGGAGGTGGGATTGAAAGTATCCACCAAGTTCAAGTATTTTGAGCTGGTTGTGCCATGTATTTATTAATTTTGATGGTGTAAATGTGTAAATCCAGAGTGTACGTATGATGCCCATCTTGGGCAGCGAATAATCGTCTTATTTCCTTGAATATTAATCTTAGGTATCTTGAGAGGTGTCGCCAGTTTTGCCAATTTTTATTTTCTTATATGAATTGGCAATCTTTTCTACACCCATTGAATTGTGGATTTAGTATCATTTCTGCGGAAAGATCAGAATTTGAAACGCTGTTGGTTTAGAGCAACACCACCTACCCATTGGTCTGTTTTACTTTTGAGGAGTATGTTTATTGGTTGAAAAATAGTGTCTGTAAATTTGTAATCCACGTTTGCACAATATCCTATTCAATAATTGATTCAGAACATTGCGGTAACTTCACACCGTGATAAGTCTATTCATCTTATCTCTATTACTAATGAAGCATATTTAAATGATTAAGCTAGAGTCTTAAGGGATTGGATGGCCAACCCCTATGCTTAATCAAACTTTCATATTTAATCGTATTAAAAAACTGTTTGGTGTAACTGTTCACTTTTTCAAGTCTCTCAATTTGAACTTTGCGCAAAGGTCCATGGAAGTTCTGCTTGAAACTGCAGTCACTGGTGGGTCATTATAAGCCATTCAATGATAGAATTCATGTAGCATCTAGGAAAGGGTAACCTTCCCACAGCTATGAAAAGAAAAGGGATAACTCTCTTGATCGCCTTTCCTTTGCTACAAAAAGAAAAGGGATAACCTTCCCAATAAAGGAAAGGCATAACCTTGCCAGCTTAACAAAGGAAGGAGAGAACAGATAACCTTTCCCATGCATAGCAGAATAAAGAGTTGACCGTCTTTTTTGCTAGGTAAAGGAGACGGAGAACCTTCACTGTGCAAATGCAAAGCAAAGGGATAAGCTATGAAACACAAATTGATCATCTAGTAATGATTGAGCAATTGGTCAACTTGGATGAGGCCACAGATGATGAAAATTAGGGACCATTTGTATTTTTCACTGTATATTTTAGGGATTTCTTTACGAGGAATGTTCATACTACAGATTTTCGACCGTCAACTTTGATTAGCAGGCACACTCTCTGTTGGACAACTTGGAGGGGGGGTGAATCAGTTGTTACCGTGCTTAAACAATTATGCTTATTTTAACTCTTTACAAAGCACTCAATGATAATCACAATAATTCAGGGAAATAAGTAATAGCACATTCAGTATCAGTCACACATATGAGATACACAGAGACAGATATTTCCTGAGGAAACCCATAAGGGGTAAAAACCTCTTTTTCTTTATATGATAAGTAATCTTTACATTCTTTACATTATCATACATATGAGCACCAACTCATAATGAGGCTGCAACCTCTGTTTTGCAAGCTGCTACTTGTTGAGAGCACCAACTCTCTGGTTTCTCTAGCACCAACTAGAAGGGAGCAACAACTCCCTAGTTTCTCTAGCACCCACTAAAAGGAAGCACCCACTCCCTAAGTGTTCCAGCACCAACTTCCAGT
>SNQJ01S0059815.1:37971-57713 GCA_010110895.2 Picea sitchensis | reverse complement strand
CTTTATATGATAAGTAATCTTTACATTCTTTACATTATCATACATATGAGCACCAACTCATAATGAGGCTGCAACCTCTGTTTTGCAAGCTGCTACTTGTTGAGAGCACCAACTCTCTGGTTTCTCTAGCACCAACTAGAAGGAAGCACCAACTCCCTGGTTTCTCTAGCACCAACTAGCGGGAAGCACCAACTCCCTGGTGTTTCAGCACCAACTGGATGGAAGCACCAACTTCCAATCATACAGGCATCAACCTGTAAAACAGAGAACAACAGTTCTCCCTTGCACCACCCTGCCACCCTGGTTTTTCTGGCTGCAACCAGATGAAAGCTATAGCTCCCTGTGTTCAAGCACCCACTTGAACCTCTGAGGACAACAGTCCTCCCTAGCACCTCCCTTCCACCCTAACATATAAATTTTTCTAATGAAACTTATCACAGTGATACAATATTTATCATTGGCTTACCAGACTTATCATTGTTCTTCTACACTGCGTCGCTCTGTCTGCATCAATGTCTTCTGCACACTCCTCTATGCTTTATGTTCTTCTCCCATTATGCACTGTGTGCCATCTCCATTTAATCCACCATTCCTCTGCGCTTTCTTTCAGCTCCTGTACACTCCTCCTTCTACACTCCTGAATCCTCACACCAACTGCCCCGCCTCTCTACTTTGTTTTGCATACTTATGTTCTCTATCCAACTTCTGCATGCTATCGCTCCATGCTTCTGCATGCTCTCTCCATGTTGAGTGCTCTGCCTGATCATAATTGCCACTCTTCAACTTCTCTGGCAGTTAGATCCATGTATCCATCATCACTGGGTGTTAAGCCGAGATTCCTTAGCCTGTCTGGTAGTTGAGACTCTTCGTCTTCTCTATCAAAGTCGAGCTAATCCTCTCTGTTGCAGTTACAGGCTTCAACACTCTTCCATCTGTCAATCACCTCTAAGAATAATCTCCATTCTACTGGAAGATGCCTCGAGCCTCTTCACCTTCTCTAGCGATCACACCGAAGCTTGTTTGATTCCTCTGGCAAAAGCTATCAGTCGTTTCTAGCAGTTATAATCTGAAGTGCAATAGTAGCCCTCCGATCATACTTAAATTCACCTACACCGTTGGATTGGATCCGTGGGATCTTGCGTTTAATTTGCATTTCGACATTTCGGGATTTCGGCATTCCTGTGGTAGAGTTTCTTCACGCTCCATGTCGCGGTCCCCGAAACTCCGAAATGGAGCTTACCGGTTTGAGCTCTTCTCTACAGCTCTTCGATCTCCAGATCAACAGTCCACAATCTGTGGTGATCGGATGGCTATCCTCTGCCCCGGGACTTCATCCTTTGGGACTTTTGGGGAGTGATGGAGTTAAAACTCCCGGAGTGAGGTCAATCTTGCGTCACTCGATGACGTGTCGTGACCCGAGTGGTTGCCACGTGTCACTCAGAATTGTGAATTCCAGTGGCCTGAAATGCCAAAACAACTTGACACTTGTCGTTGTCTGATCGTGCCACGTGTCATAGTCTTCCACCTGTCCTTTCTGACGTGGCCTGCCACATTCACCTCTTGGATCTGTCGGCCCAGATCACTTCGCTCTTTCGCATATCGCGATTTCGGCATTCTTGATGTGAAAGTTCTCGACACCTCCACCTCCCGGTCTGCGAAACTCCGAAATGGAGTCAGATCAACTTTTCGGTTTTTCGCACTTCGCAACTTCGGGTTTCCTGTCGTGAGAGTCCTTGACATCTCCAACTCCCGGTATCTGAACCTCCAGTATGGAGTCTTTGACATTTCGCGATTTCGCATTTCGCAACTTCGGGTTTCCTGTGTTGAAGAGTCTCAACTCTGACTTCTCAATCTCCCGGTATCCGAAACTTCGGTAGATGTGCCTGTTTCGGGATTTCAAGGTTTCGCATTTCGCCGTTTTGGCATTTCGGCACTCCTGTGGTGAAGTGTTTCGACACTTCAACTCCCAGTATCCGGGACTCCGAAATGGAGTTATTTCCCGGTATGCAAAACTCTTGTTGATGTGCCTCTTTCGGGATTTCGGGATTCCGGATTTTGCAACTCCAGGACTCTTGTGTTGAAGAGTCTCAACTCTTGACTTCTCAATCTCCCGGTATCCGAAACTCCGAAATGGAATCGGATCAACGTATTCCGGCGTTTCGCATTTTGCCGTTTCGGCATTCGTGTCGTGAGTTGCTTCCTTGACTCCTCCAATGCTCGATATCCGAAACTCCGAAATGGAGTTTACGCTTCTGATCTTTCCATGCAGTTATCCCTGCGCTGCTGATCTTCCTTGCCTGCTTGTTTGCCATCAAATAAACAAGCACACTCTTGCACTCTTCGTGCATCTCTGCTCTATCTCTTCTGAGCTTACGTTGTCCCTGTTTTGCCATCGCTGCATACTCTGATGTTGCCATCAATGACAAGCACACCTGCCTGTAAACTGCCTGTAAACATGCCAACACTCTCTACCCATTGGTCTGTGTTTTTTTAAGGAGTAAGTTTATTGGTTGAAAAATAGTGTSTGTAATTTTGTAATCCATGTTTGCAGAATATCCTATTCAATAATTGATTCACACCATAGTGGTAACTCCACATGGTGATAGCTCTATTCATCTTATCTCTATTACTAATGAAGCATATTGAAATGATTAAACTGGAGTCTTAAGGGATTGGATGGCCAACCTCTATGTTTAATCAAACTTTCATATTTAATCGTATTAAAAAACTGTTTGGTGCAACTGTTCAATTTTTTCCAGCCTCTCAATTTGAACTTTGTGGCATGTGCAAAGGTCCGTGGAAGTTCTGCTTGAAGCTGCAGCCATTGATGGGTCATTATATGCCATTCAATGATAGAATTCAATGTTCATGTAGCATCTAGGAAAGGGTAACCTTCCCACAGCTATGAAAAGAAAAGGGATAACCCTCTTAATCACCTTCTCTTTGCTACAAAAAGAAAAAGTATAACCTTCCCAATAACCTTTCCTTTGCTGCACAAAGGAAAGGGACAACCTTGCCAGCATAACAAAGGAAAGAGAGAACAGATAACCTTTCCCTTGCAGAGCAGAAGAAAGAGTTGACCGTCTTTGTTGCTAGGTAAAGGAGAGGGAAAACCTTCACTGAGCAAATGCAAAGCAAAAGGATAAGCTATGGAACACAAATTGATCATCTAGTGATGATTGAGCAATTGGTCAACTTGTATTATGCCACAGATGATGAAAATCAGGGACCATTTGTGTTTTTCACTGCATATTTTAGGGACTACTTTACAAGGAATGTTCGTACTATAGATTGTCCACCGTTAATTTTGATTAGCAGGCACACTGGTTACTAATCAAACAATAGTCAATGTCTGTGTTGAACTAAATAGGGCAGGTTTATTGATTTAATCCATGACATTGTTTGAGGTGTTGTAAAGAAACAACATCAAGACAGATTGTAAAGATAAGCATATGCAACCCCATTCCAAAGACATCTTGGAATGGTCTGTTTGCTTCTGTAAATTATATATAGTCCATGTTAAGCAAGGATTTCAGAGTTTACTCAACTTGAAACTTATCAGAGACTTCTATTGGAGTTTTTTATAATAAGCTTACTAAGTTTCTCATTAGTCAGTGTATTTGATCTTTTAGTTTTCTGATTCTAAGAATGTGGCAAGTGCAGATTCTCCTGGTTATGTTAGCTGCTTGCTGAGCATTTTCTTTTGAAATTTGGTTTTGATTGTAGCAATTGTTTCTTGGACATGTTCAAGTTAGCCTTTTTATTACTAGGATACATATAGAAACCACCGTCGGGTAATGGCAGGATTGGTGTAATGTGCTTCTAAAGTTTGCTCTATGTTGTTATGTATTTGTTCTCTGGATGTTTTTTCAAAACATACAATTTAGGATTTTTGCAAAGGCACACACCACACATATAAATTGGGTTGTCAAAGTGGTATCAAGTAGAAACCCCATGGCAGCTGTGCATTGTAATATCTGTAAGAAGGATGTAGTCATCTTAATTTTGAAGTGTCACTTCTCAGCCTTGTAACTGACTAGTGGCTTGTTGAAGTGTGCCACCTTATTTTGCTCTTGCGGGGTTATAGCTGTAAGAATCAATTGTCCCTATCCATTCCTAAATTATTCAGAATCTGTATAAATGATGAATTTATAGAGCTTGTGGGTGATGGCAGCTCTGCATTGTAATATCTTTAAGAAGGATGTAGTCATCTTAATTTGGAAGTGTCACTGCCCAGCCTTGTAACTGACTAGTGGCTTGTTGAAGTGTGCCACCTTATTTTGCTCTTGCGGGGTTATAGCAGTAAGAATCAATTGTCCCTATCCATTCCTAAATTATTCAGAATCTGTACGAATGATGAATTTATAGAGCTTGTGGGTGATTATGTTTTACAGAAGGCAAAGTTCACTGACCAGCGGCTTGTTGAAGTGTGCTACCTTCCTTTGCTCTTGTGGGGTTATAGCTGGAAGAATCAATTGTCCCTATCGATTCCTAAATTCTTCAAAAATTGTATGAATGATGAAATTTATGGAGCTTGTGGCTGATTATGTTTTACAGAAGGCAAAGTTCAGTCCTTGGGGAATTGCTCTTAGACGAGGGAAGAAGTGAGCAAATTTGTGCCAACTGGGCCATCTTTATGAAGGTTAGGACTGCCTAAAACATAATGCCAACCATACCAATTTATATCCAACGTTTTGAAATCAGAAAGATTGCAATAGATTATATACACATGACCAAAAGTGGTTGATGGGGCCAATGAAAATAAGCATGTTTTGTTGTGTATCGAAGTGGAGTGTGTGTTGAAGGAAGAATGGGATAGGATTCGTCTCGAGTTCCTTCCCTTATCCTTATGTGGTGGTTTGAACTTTGAACCAGTGTTGTATATCTCTCCGATATATCGCCGATATTCTGATAAATTCCGAGTTAAACACCTGTCCAATATATTCAAAATATTCCTAGATATTCCGAGTTAGACCCCTGTCTTGCGACATTTTCCAAGATATTCCGATATTTTCCACCGATGTCACCGAGAAGTTACATTCCAGACCGTCGCCGATACTTTCCCCGAGACGAGATATACAGCATTGTTTTGAACTCCTACAAAACAACGGATGCAGAGTAAACAGTTTTCCTTCAAACTCAAATGAGGGCAGCAAGAAAGGGGGGAGAATACCTCCACTTGACAGTGTCTTGCTTCCCAACCTCATGTGTGGCTTCAACTAGTTGATAGGTGCAATGAGATCTCTATTGGGATCCACACAAACAAACAAAACATATCTTACATAGATCTCAAATAAACATTGAAAAACTTGCATAAACAACATAATAACATGACTTGATTTTACTAAATGAGCCAAACAAACAAGCAATAGAGTCAAAATGGATTGGGGGAGCAAGAACATGGTTCTATCAAGCAAAGAGGATGATCATGACATTGGAGATACCAATCCTTGTGAGCAAGTATTTCTTCTATCCTCCTTTTCTTCGTACTGGAGATAATGCACACTCACCTAGTATATTCGTTCCTAAGTTCTATAGTCTATGTTGAGGGCACCACTAGGTCTCTCATGGTCCGAGATATTCTCCCCTAGATGAGAATATTCTCCCCTAGACAAGGGTGCCACGTCCTCTTCAGTCATTACTCAATTGTACTTCAGTTAGACTAGTGGAGTAGTCTTGCATGACAACCTTGGAATTATCACCAAGTGTTGCATGCTCACCTTGGAATCATCACCAAGAGGGTGCACTTCACATGCATGAGGCTAGGAGAGCGCTACACATGTGCATGCATGAGATTCTCTCCACTCCACTTGTGTGAACTAGTTAACTGTTGACTGCATGGCCAGTTAACTAGGACTAGGTGGCAGTGTACTCAGGTTTCTGTTAGTGCATGTCCACATTATCTCTAGAAGACTACACTATGACGAGTTAGTCTTCATGTAGCTTATATCTATTGTAAATTATTCACTCTTTGAGTGTGGAATAGTGGAATGCAATTCTTTTCATTCTCTCTTCATCTTTCTCTCAATACTTTGCAAGTTTTGTTGTTCCTTGTTGCATGCTTGATTCTCTGTGCAGTTTTCACACCAATTTTACACTTTGGGTTCATCATTCTAGGCCTTCTCTTCTCTTTCTTAACAAAGTGATGTCATCTTGATGCGTGCAAATCTTCCCAAGCAAGTGGAACAAGGGAAGCAATGGTTCTCTTTGCAATGTGGCAATATAACAATGCATAAATGATAAAATTCAAGATATCGAAAACTTTCCCAAGCCTTGTATTTATAGGGTTTTTGGAGCATCATATCTTCTTAGCGAAGCTCCCAAGGAGGGTCACGCTCATCCTATGATAATCTTCTTCCACAGTTACTTGATTTTGACCTTTCAATCTTTGTCCTCGGCCTTGTGGTTGTTGCATGCATTGCTTGGCAATTGTATTGTCACTTTCAGAACTTGATGCAATAACTGATCAATGTACCATGTTGTGACTCTTGAGAAGCAATCACGTAGATTGATAAAATTTGGGGAATTTTAATAATTTAACGAATTTAACCAATAGGTGTAATTATATTTCTTTCTTGGGCCTTTTTCCTAAGGTTCTTAGTGTTATAATCAATGCCAGCATATGTTGACTAATGATTCTTGTAGCATATGCTATTTGGTCACTACTACTTTAATCAATGCCAGTGCATGTTGATTAGTGATTGTTGTAGCAGATGCTATTTGGTCACTACTTACTTTGGTGTTGTAACAGATGCCCCTTGTTGTGTAAGGTTAGGAGAGATGTGTATGGCCAAAACACAACCATAGTGTTCACTATATCACTCGAGGAAAGAGAGGGGCTCATAGAAGGCGTTGGACAAAGGAGAGAGATCGGATTCATGTTGATTAGTGAGTGTTGTAGCAGATGCTATTTGGTCACTACTTACTTTGGTGTTTACTTTGGTGTTGTAACAGATGCCCCTAGTTGTTGTTGTGCAAGGTTAGGAGAGAAGTGTATGGCCAAAACACAACCATAGTGTTCACTATATCACCCCAGGAGAGAGAGAGGGGCCCATAGAAGGCGTTGGACAAAGGAGAGAGGGGATTCACTATCAACAAAGCATTAGTAGTCACCAAAAATGTGAAATTTCCTCATGAGGTAGGCATACCCATGATCAAGGTAGGTACCAGTCTCTTAAGATGTCTCGTGTATGATGCCGACAAAGTATAATAATATGGTGCCATATCTTGATAAAATAATTCATGTTATCATGCTTTTTGCAACACAACTTCTCAAGGCGTCATTGTGTGGCTATATGCATTGGGAGAGCTAAGGTTTTGGCAATGCGCAGATAAGTGGTTGGCGGTGTTGGGACAATGGTGTCATCGTGGGGGTGTAGAGACTGGAAGAGCTATGGCCTTGTAACCAGAATATGATGGTCTTCAACAATAATTTTCAAAATCATTATAGAGTACAACTCATCAACATGCAGATAAAGGAGTTCAAGTCTAGCATGGGAGAGACCAATCGGTCAATGACCAATAGTGAAAATCATCGTGATCAAGAGAAGACCCATCAATGAAGCTAATGGGGCCAAAGGTATAGGGACTGTTACTGCTCAATCTGTTATCATGAAAGTGTAAAAGTCCATATCACCTAGATGATAGACTGAGGTAACTAGGGGGTTGGCCACTGTCACCTAACCAACTCCCATGTGCTGTTTAGGCCGGCTATCTTCCGGCACAAGGGAGGCTTGCCTAAGTAAGGTGGCTGGAATTCTAAGGCAATGGACTGCAAAAGTGGTTTAGAAAGTAAAACAAGTTTAAAAGTTGAAAGAAAAAGGAAAAGATGGTGGACTATGGATTAGTGCCTAAGTCTATTGAGTGAATGGGATCACAACAAAGGCACAAATAGGCTATCGAGTAAATGGGATCACAACAAAGGCACAAATGCGAGTCTGTTCTAAAGATGAGAAAGAGGTGATATGGATGAAAAGTACAAATCAACAATACTCTTTCTTTGCCCTATATTGTAGAATTATGGCCAAGAGTATTACACATGTAGACAACTTCTTGATACTATAGCCATCAAGAACCATGAATGAAAAACCTCAATCCATGAACAAAGAAGGAATTGTATTCATAAGCAAAGTTCTAATGATAACATGACATGACATGGAAAATGGGAGAAGTACACTAATTTTTAACTTCTGAAATATATGTTTAGCTATGCCTGCAACAAAGGGAAAAACCATGAAAGGTATACAAACATCATCACCCACAAGAAATTATTTGTTTTCCAAACACATCCAATAGATCTTTCATTAAGCTCCGGGGAGCGAGTTCTCTCAAATCCAACCATACCAAAGAAGTGAAGGAGCTGTGATTTTAAAGTAAAATCTCTAACTCAACCTTTTACAATAAAAAATGATAATTCCTATATTCTAAAAGGTGCTGAAAGTGTACACAAGCCTCCAAAATAAACCATACATAAATGACAATGTAATAAAATTGCCGAAAGTGTATCACGAAGTCCCCAAGGGGAACAGTTCCTTATGACTTTTAACAAATGTGCCCACTATCATAACATGTTATCATATCTTGGTTATTGATAACATAGGGGTGGCTCTACATATACTATAACACTCATTTAAACTCGACACCTCATAAAATAATATAAAATCATTTTCACATATATGCCATTATCCAAGAGTATATACTATATAAAGTTTTGTATTATGGGAATAAAAGTTGATATTGCTTGTACACCTATTATAAACCAAAGTTATAACTGAAGGGAACCATGTATTGCCCCTCACATTATCATCACAGATTATGATCCGATGCAATGCCCGTTGATATACCATAGGACCAAGAGCATCAAGACCATAAACTTCCAACCCCCAAAGCTCCATCACCCAAGATATGCCACCGTGAGTCAATGTGGGGGACTCACTTTTGAATTCAAGGGAACTTGTCAATGATAAAAGCAAGTCTTGAGGTACCATAGGCCTCTAAGTCCAACTCTTAGAGCTTAGTGTGTTGTGTCGATAAGAGTGGCTAGTGGTAAGGAAGGTGATGATGATTCCTTTGAACTGACACGAGGGAAAAAACATGCTAGTATTATAGGAACAAAATGGTTGACTATAGTCTTGACTCAATGAAAAACCTGATAGTGGAAAGAAAGACTTACCTTGACAAGGAGCAAATAGTAGGTAGATGTGGGAGTTGACTGTCAAACTTGACTTTACGAAAGTCCAATTCCAAGAACAAAGTGCAACCTTCGGGAAACTTAGGGATGCTACCCATTGTCACCAAGGTAGCTATCCCTCTCTTTAAACTGACTCTCTTTAACTCAAGGGGGAATCCCTCAATAAAACTACTAATCTGTCTTTAAAGTGTAGATTTGAAAATTAGATTAGCAAATTGAAGTAATTTTAGGGTCTTTGAAGTATTTAAGGTGGAAATCAATCAAGACAACAAACCTTACAATTATATATTAATCAAATTTATGTCATACAGACAAGTAAGATGCTAAAAAATGACACAATATCATGCTCAACTTACAATTAGAGCCATACATGAAACCATAGATAAAATAGGGAATATTGGACAACGTTACAATGAACACTAAATCATATGGTTTAGAGGACCATAAGGGCCACACATAACCTGTTCCTTAGCCAATAACAACCCATAAAAGAATTGAAAACAACTCCAAACAATAAAGTACAAAAGCAAACTGAAGATGATAGCCTTACGCACACACTTGATCTCTAGAATGAAGAAGAATTGAAGCTTCAAATAGTCATAAACCCTTTCCAACACAACTTACAAAAGAATGAAGAACAACTTTATCTTTTGGGGATCTTTTGACCCTCATGATTCCACCCTTTGAAAATGAAAATTGTCCTCCTCTTAAAGACTTTTTTTCTCAATCACTTTCCATTTAAATATTGCTCGAAGATGCTAGAAAGTCTTCCTTGACTGGAGTGATCTACCTCTAGAGGTGTCTTTGACCAAGTTTGGAGGTTTGAAAGTCTTCCTTGATTGGAGTGATCTACCTCTAGAGGTGTCTTTGACTAAGTTTGGAGGTTTGAAAAGGTTCTTCATGCCACATGTTGTCCCCCTTATGGAAACACACTCTTAGAGGTAACCTTTCACTACTTCTCCTTGAAACATGCCTTAAAACTTTCATTAGGAGTCTTCCTAGGTAGGGCACTCCTTTAGATATGTGGAACATGCACTGTTTAATAAGAAAAGATGGTTCTAGGTCTACCTTACACCTCCTTGAGTGGAGCACTCACCCTCATATGTGGAATCTTCCTTGTTTCATGTACAAATGGAGTTGTTAGATATATCATAAGTGGAGCACTCTTTAAAGTGTGTTTTTGTTTCCATTCAAGGTTTGGCCATTCCTTCCATTCCACATGGCATCATCTTATGCAAATCACTCCCTCACTAAATGTTTATTTGACTCCTTCTTTCCATGAAGTGTGCCTTGGATTCCTCCCATGGCAGTGCGCTCCTCTAGAAATGAATTCATTGCCTTGTTTGAAGTGAAAAACAATTCCTAGGGTCCTCAACAATCCCTCAAAGGGAGGGTGCTCCTTTGGAAAAGTGAAATCATGGTGCAAAAAGTTCCTTGGATCAACCTGAAGGCTCCTAAGGATGAGTGCTCCTCCCTAACCATGTAGAAGATGCCCTAAACAATGTGTAATGAGCCAAATGTGGCTCCTAGGGGCAAGTGCTCCTCATTAACGGTGAAATATGCCTCCATGTTCGACAACACATGTATTCCAATAGAGGACGAACACCTTCAGTAACCACTCACACAACTAGATCAAAGATCAACACACTGATCTTTTGACATGGTAAAACTCCTATAGGGAAGCATCCATGGCCCCAACCAACATGGCCACTTGGAGAAATTTATCAAGGCAAAAAAAAAGATTATAGAGAGATTTTCTCACAATCGATCATCGACAAATGACCCTCCATGCTCTTTAAATAGAGATCATGGACCAATCGGGTGTTAAGCCACATATTAATGTAGTCATACACCTATTATAAACCAAAGTTATAATTGAAGGGAACCATGTATTGCCCCTTACATTATCATCACAGATTATGATCAAGCCATGCATCGCCCATTGATATACCATAGGACCAAGGAGCATAAAGACCTTAAACTTCCAACCCCCAAAGCTCCATCACCCAAGATATGTCACCGTGAAGAAAACCAAGCCATGACAATGCACCATATAAGCCACTTCTCATCTCCACGGTACTAGCTACCTCCACCAACATCCCAACCTTTTGAAGGCTAGGATCAAGATATCAACCTACCAAAATCAGATTCATGTGATCAATAACTACATGTGCAACCCCATGCAATATATGTGGTAACATGGACTATTCTTCCATGTGTGAACAAATGTGTTGGAGTCAAATACGAGAGAAACCATTTAGTCAGGGTTCAATGTGGGGGACTCACTTTTGAATTCAAGGGAACTTGTCAACGATAAAAGAAAGTTTTGAGGTACCATAGGTTTCTAAGTCCAACTCTTAGAGCTTAGTGTGTTGTGTCGATAAGAGTGGCTTGTGGGAGGAAAGGTGACGATGATTCCTTTGAACTGACACGAGGGAAAAAACATGCTAGTATGATAGGAACAATATGGTTGACTATAGTCTTGACTCAAGGAATGACTTGATAGTGGGAATAAAGACTTACCTTGACATGGAGCAAATAGTAGGTAGATGTGGGTGTTGACTGTCAAACTTGACTTTACGAAAATCCAATTCCAAGAACAAAGTGCAACCTCCGGGAAACTTAGGGATGCTACCCATTGTCACCAAGGTAGCTATCCCTTTCTTTAAACTGATTCTCCTTTGACTCAATAGGGGAATCCCTCAATAAAACTACTAATATGTCTTTAAAGTGTAGATTTGAAAATTAGATTAGCAAAGTGAAGTAATTTTAGGGTTTTTGAAGTATTCAAGGTGGAAATCAATCAAGACAACAAAGAAGCTCAATAATTGATGGGAATGCTTTGTAAGGCTATTAACAACAAACCCTACTAGTAGATATCAATCAAATTTATGTCCTACAAGCAAGTAAGATTCTAAAAAATGACACAATCTCATGCTCAACTTACAATTAGAGCCAGACATGAAACCATAGATGAAATAGAGAATATTGGACAATGTTACAAAAAACACTAAATCATATGGTTTAGGAGGACCATAAGGGCCACAAATAACCTCTTCCTTAGCTAATAAAAACCCATAAAAGAATTGAAAACAACTCCAAACAATAAAGTACATAATCAAATTGAAGATGGCAACCTTACACACACACTTGATCTCTAGAATGAAGAAGAATTGAAGCTTCACATAGTCATAAACTCTTTTCAACACAACCTGCATGTTGAAGATTGAGTAGCTTCAGAAGATATCCTTATTGTATTTGACCAAGACAAACCCTAAAGAATATTATTATATTATATTTGTTAATTAAGCCCTATTGTTCCTTTGTAAAAGTCGGT
Organism: Picea sitchensis; assembly: GCA_010110895.2. Classification (NCBI taxonomy): domain Eukaryota; kingdom Viridiplantae; phylum Streptophyta; class Pinopsida; order Pinales; family Pinaceae; genus Picea; species Picea sitchensis. Next base: position 45,186 of record SNQJ01S0059815.1, on the reverse strand, counting down.
CCTAATGTGCCTTGACATGTAAAAGAGAAAATAAAAGGGTAAAGTTACACGTCGGCCCAGACCTAATTTTAGGCTGGCCAAACCACTATTTATAAGGGAGGCCAACACCTCATTTGTACACTCACTCACTAGCTATGCAACCAAGGAGTGTAGAAGTCTTGAAGGAAGAAGCTATTGCAACTAAGTGTGACGTTGTGAAGACCTTGGCCTATCTCTTGGATATATCTCGGTTAAGTGGTGCGCTACTCTTCCTTAGTCAAGGGTTAGAGGAGGATCTTCTACTTTGTTAGTTCTCTCTTGGAGAGAAACATTGTTCTTGATTGGAAAATCTATATTGAGGAAGTTTGTTGGGTTTGTCCCCTTAGGGGGTTTTCCCAGGGTAAATCTTCATGTTGTGAATGTTATTCTTTCAGTGATTCTTTATATGCAGTTATTGTGCTAATGGTTTAATAAGTAAAAGAATGCTAAACTAGTTAACTGCTTAAGTGAAAAATCAGCACTGCAAAATAATTAAGAACAACTTTATCTTTTGGGGATCTTTTCGCCCTCATGATTCCACCATTTGTAAATGAAAATTGTTCTCCTCTTAAAGACTTTTTTTCTCAACCACTTTCCATTAAATTATTGCTCAAAAATGCTAGAAAGTTTTCCTTGAGTGGAGTGATCTACCTCTATAGGTTTTGTTGAGCAAGTTTGGAGGTTTGAAAAGTTTCTTCATGCCACATATTGTCCTCCTTATGGAAACACACTCTTAGAAGTAACCTTTCACTGCTTCTCCCTGAAACATGCCTTAAAACTTTCATTAGGAGTCTTCCTGGGTAGGGAGCTCCTTTAGAGATGTGGAACTTACATTGTTTAATGAGAACAGATGGTTCTAGGTCTACCTTACACCTGCTTGAGTGGAGCACTCACCCTCATGTGGAATATTCCTTGTTTCATGTGCAAATGGAGTTTTTAGATCCATCATAAGTGGAGTGCTTGTTAAAGTGTGCTTTTGTTTTCATTCAAGGTTTGGCCATTCCATCCACGCCACATGGCATCATCTTATACAAATCTCTCCCTTAGTAAATATTTATTTTTCCCCTTCTTTCCATGAAGTGTGCCTTGGATTCCTCCTATGGTGGCATGCTCCTCTAGAAATGAATTCATTTCCTTGTTTGAAGTGAAAAACAATGCCTAGGGTCCACAACAATCCCTCAAAGGGAGGGTGCTCCTTCAGAAAACTAAAATTATGGTGCGAAAATTTTCTTGGATCCACTTAAAGGCTCCTAAGGATGGGTACTCCTCCTCCCTAAGCATGTAGAGGATTCCTCAAATAATGTGTAACGAGCCAAATGTGGCTCCTAGGGCCAAGCACTCCTCTTTAAAGGTGAAATATGCCTCCAAATATGTAGAAGTGAGTTGATTTGTCATACGAATTGGGTCTTATGTCAATTATCATCCTCATTCATGCTAGTGTTGCTCATCTCTTACACTTGGCCTTCACCTTGGGGGTTTGTTCATCATACAAGACATTGTTTAACTCGTCCTTTAAAACACAAGTCCTTGGAAGGGTGCCAAGTGTCATAAATCCTCTAAAGTGATCCTCTCTAGTATACACATTCCACTAACAACCCCAAGTGATAGCCTTTGTGGTCTTAATTTAGCCACGAGAAGTGAATGCAAGCATACTCTTGCTAATATCACACCAAAAGTATTTTCCAAGAGTTTGTTGATAACCTACAACTGCCACTAATATCCATAGGGTTCACACCTGTATGCACTACTTGCTAACCTCAAGAGTCGTCTTAAGGTAGAAACACTTACAAATGACTACTTCAGAGCATTGAAAATAAATTGTGCATTTTTATGCATACAAAATGGTCACTGCACTCCCATATGGGTTGCAAGAGAACTCCAAAATGTCCAAGGAACGTATTTGTGCATGATGTATTTGCAAAGTAAACCAAAAGCATTGGCAAGTTGTGATGGGATGGATAAAAAGTTTCACATCCCATCAACCATTACAAAATGTTTCCAATTCAAATTTATTACAAAAATGCTTGAGAATGTTTAAACCTAATAACTCATTCTCAAGAGGCTCCATATATAAGGCATAAGCCAAAATGACAAAGAGTAATAATATACTAGAGATGGCTTTTAATCCACTGCTCGTGAACATCGATCTTATTCGTCCTACCCTACTCTACAAGAGACCAATAAATGTTTGGTTAAATCAAATATCTAATGCAGCTATGCAATCATCTCATCAAAGGTTTGCATATTCTCTTGTGTTCATTAATGAACAAAAACAATGATACGTTGCACTATTCCCAAGTGTATGCTAGAAATTTTGATATTGAGTGGTTGAAAACTGAAGTCAACTTCTGGTCAAAGAGGGAAATATCAAGATCATACTAAGGTTGATTTGTGTTTCTACATGCATGGTTTATCTACTATTGGAAAACAATGATATAAACACTCTCTTTGGAACATGAATGAGACAACCCATTGCCAAGCCCTGAACCATCACTTTGCCTTGCAAAAGACATCTCCAAAGGTTGAATTGCATCCTCCAATAACCTTTCTCTCTTTTTGCTATAAAATCTACCAATATAACACCAAACAACAAGGGATTAGTTGGAATATCCAATATAAATTTGCAATAAATCGCGACCGCCCTCCTTCACTACCATCCAAAAGCCTCTACATGTCACATGAAAAAAAAAACTTGAAAAAACAAATTAGACTATACCTTATGGCTTGTAACCTCTTTTTGAATAGCTGAAACATGCTACCACATGTCAACAAATGGCGGGATCCTCCCTAGGGGTGTAATAGGGGACTATGGGCCCATTAGAGTTAATAATAGGATATGTATAGTGGCCAATTAATGTAGTTAACATTAAATATATGTCACGTGGCTTCATTAAGAAAATATTACTAGGTAGTTAGAATTTGGTTATGGTTAGGGTTGCTAGGTATCTACAAATAAAGATGGAGTCCTCCTTATGTGATCATGTATTGGAATATTATTGTATTAGATCTTATCTCATTGGGAGGTTTTCCCTTTGAAGGGGCAAGTGAATAGGGGTTTATACTTCCATTAAAGGATCATTGTATGATATTACACTAATTTAAGGGTTTTTTATTTATTAATGAAGTATAAGAGTTTTCTCGAATATCTGGTTTGTGAACATTTTATGTGTTAAGGATCATTACAAGTGGTATCAAAGCTCTTTGTAGGGAAAAAGGGTTAAATTTTCCTTTTTATTTTTTTGCATATTTGAAGGTCAAACACTTAGTTTGGTTTCCGAAGCTTCCTTAGTGGAATTTCTAGAAACCAATTGCAGATATGAATTCATTGGAAAAATAAAATCTATTTAAAAAAAGACTCAAATCCGAGGTTGAATGGAAAAGATACGACACTTTGAAAATTTCCATATCCCTCTCTTTAAACTAACCCTCCTTCACATCACAATGCCTTGCTTTCCAACCTCTTGTGTGGTTTCAACTAGTTGAGAGGTGCAATGAGCTCTCTATTGGGATCCAGGCCCTTGCACACAAACAAACAAAACATATCTCACATAGATCTAAAAAAATACATTGGAAAACTTGCTTAAACAACACAATAACATGACTTAATTCTACTAAACGAACTAAACGGGCAAGAAATATATTCAAAATTGATTGGGGGAGCGAGAACAAGATTCTATCAAGCAAAGAGGATGCTCATTACACTGAATATACCAATCCTTCTGATCACGTGCTTCTTCTATCCTCCTTTTCTTCAGGTTCATCCTTCTAGGCCTCGTCTTCTTTTTCTTAACATAGTGATGTTATCTTGATGCATGAAAATACTCCCAAGAAAGTGGAACAAGGGAAGTAGTGTCTTTCACTGCAATGCGGCAATGTAACAATGCATAAAATTCAAGATATAGAAACCTTTCCCATGCCTTTCACTTATAGGGTTTTTGTTACATGAGTCTTCTTAGAGAAACTCTCAAGGAGTGTCACACTCATCCTAGAAGCAAAGCATTAATTGTCACCAACAAATGTGAAACTTCCTCAAGAGGTAGGCATGCCCATGATCAAGGTAGGTGCAAGTCTATTAAGATGTCTCATGTATGATGCTGACAAAGTACAATAATTTGGTGCCATATCTTAATAACATAATGCATGTTGTCATTCTTTTTGCAGTACAAATTCTGAAAGGCATCATTATGTGGCCATAGGCATTGGGAGAGATGAGGTTTTGAAAATGCACAGATAAGTGGTTTGCAGTGTTAGGACAATGACATCATTGTCGGGGCGTAGAGACTGGAAGAGCTATGGCCTTGTAACCAGAACATGATGGTCTTCAATAATAATTTTTAAAATTTCCATAGAGTACAACTCATCACAATGTAGATAGAGGAGTTGAAGTCGATCATGGGAGAAGCCAATTGGTCAATGACCACTAGTGAAAATCGTTATGATCATGAGAAGAACCATCAATGAAGATAATTAGGGCCAAGGTATAGGGACTATTCTTCCATGTGTGAAATAATGTGTTGGAGTCAAACACGGGAGAAACCATTCAATGAGGGGTCAATGTGGGGGACTCTCTTTCGAATACAAGGGGGCCTGCCAATGATAAAAGAAAGTCTTGGGGTGCCATAGGCCTCTAAGTCTAATTCTTGGAGATTAGTGTGTTGTGTCTATAAGAGTGGCATGTGGGAGGAAAGGTGATGGTGATTCCTTCAACCAACATGAAGGAAAAAACATGCTAGTATGATAGGAAATAAAGGGTTGACTATAGTCTTGACTCGAGGAATGACTTAGTAGTGGAAAGAAAGGCTTACCTTGACTTGGAGCAGATAGTAGGTTGATGTGGGTATTGTTGACTCTCAAAATCGTCATGAAGTTACCAGCCTACAAAAAATTGCAAGGCATACACAAATTTTTATTATTGTATATATATACTTACTAAATGAGCTATAAGTGGGACCCCCTATAGTGTCATTAAAGAAAATATCCCCTTTGAAGGAAAATTCACTTGATTCTGTGTTGTCGTAAGTTGTCTCGAATGCTGATGGATCACTTGTGTTAGCACTAAGTAAATTGTTGGGCTGAAGAAACAATCTACAAAGGTAACCACAAACCACTTTAGAACTGGATACTAGCCTACTCAGTGCGGAGAGGGCTCTCTCTTATCACCTAGTCTCTAATAGATATATTTTCTTGGTAGGTCAATGGCTAGGTTTTAATGTTTTGAAGGGATTTTATAGAGTTTTGTTGGCAAGGAGGAGAGGGATCTTTTGGGTTATGGAGTCAACCCCTGAAAACAAATCAAAACAATGACTGGTAGGTAGAACTTTCCAGAGGAACAAAGGCTAAATTAGGTGATGAAATTTCAGTTTTGAGTTTGGTTGTGTAGGGTGGAAAAGGAAAAGAAACATATAACAGAATCAGAGGACCATGAAAGATGAATTCTGACCTAGTTAAGAAGAGAAACAAAGTTTAAATCACTTGAGTCTAAAGCACAATTAGATGAATTCTAGACCTTTTAATTATCCAATTTAAACAAAAGAAAATGAAGATGAAAGTAAGGACATAAGAAGTACATACAAATATAAGAGTACGAACTTCAGACCACCACCATTATAATCTTTTACACAAAAATTTCAGGACTTCCGCATTTGTATTTCGTTTAGATTCAGAGAATATTACAATAAGGATCAAAATGACTATACTTTATGCCAACTCACCTCTCTTTACATGAAAATGATCAAAATATATAAGAGCCTATTGCCACACTAGGCTACTAGGATTCGAACTACTGCTTCCTAGAATTATGGATCTGGTTGCCTTCAAGGAGAACAACTCCTACATGATTTTCTAAAAATAGAAGATCCAATTTTGCCCATCTTAATGTAACAAAAAATATCTTTTACAATCATGTATCTTGAGAAAAAATAGACCATGTTGTTGTGATGAATCACCAAGTACATCTGGAAAGTATTTCAAGTCAACCTATGCATCGTTGGACAACTCTGCCACCTTTGCGTAGCAAATTTGGGCTACTGCTGCGCAAGTGCTACCTACAACTTTTGTGTAGCAAACTCTATTTTGTTGTAACTCGTGCAGATCCAGGTGGCAGCAAATGACTGGGAACCTGTATTTACCTCAAAACTCATATGCCTTTCACCTCATGCTGTCTTTTTTAATTATATGAGTCTACAACATTTGCGTAGCAAGAACTCGCTACGCAAGCGTTGTGTATGACAGTTTACCAGTCAAAACAACAATTTTGCCCAGGAAATGTTTTATGTTGTCACCCTTGTGAAAACCTTTTTCCAACATCAAATGTATGATTCCCACAACTTTTATGACATAAAAAAAAAAAACTTGAGATGATCACATACCCAAAAAGACAAAAATGTGAAGTTTCTTCAATCATATCTCTGCTACTTCTGCAAGTATTTCAAGCCTTCTTCTGGATTCATCATTCAATTGCATCTTTTGTTTGAGATACTTGTTTTCCTTCCTTAATGTTAAGTTTTGTACCTTCAAATTTCCCACTTTCCTAAACAGGGTTACATTTCTTTTCAATTTTGGCTGGGCATTGGAAAGGTCTGCACAAGCATTATCTATGGTTGGTTTACATTACTTAAAGTGTTTCATAATTCTGTCCTTTGATATCCTCTTTTCTTTCCTGAGTTGGATGATTTGATTTTGAGCTTCCCTTAACTGCTTATTTAGCCCTCTTATGTTATTTTCTCTTCTGTGGACGAAGTAGGAGGTCTTTTACTTGCTGTAAGATTTCCTTGTATCTCTGAAATCTTATTCCTGGTTGAGGATCTTGTCAGAGGTGTTGTAGGCTTGGCTAAAACTTTGGTCTCGGGGATTTGCACGACTTCCTTCCCCTTTGACCTTTCATTCTTGGGCTATGACTTATTTTGTGGTGTTTGTTCCTCAGAATCCTTCTTAGCTAGCTTCATTTTCAATTCTCTATTCTCTTGGTAAAACTGAGTTATAACATGTTGATCCTCTTTGAGTTGTTGTTGCATTCCCCTAAACTATGAGTCTTTCTCTACTGATTTAACTTGTTCTTCATCCATCTCCTGAGCTACAACCTCAAGAAATTATGTTTGCACTGTGGGTGTGGGAAGCCTTCTAGCAGCTGACCTTGTGGTTGGTATGCTGAGTGTTTGTGTCTCCTTTGTCTCATCGATGAACTGTAGCCTCCTACCC
>SNQJ01S0059814.1:42509-57310 GCA_010110895.2 Picea sitchensis | reverse complement strand
AATTAACCAAAGATTTATATAATATGTCATACATAAATAATTTGCATACCTTGATGATTTCTAATATATTCTAACTTCCATAGGAGAGGTGTCATTCTTCGTGGTTTTTTTTCCATTTTCTTCTTTACCATTGAATTTTTCTTTGTTTGTAGTTCGATAACTATGGTTCTTAGGAAGAAAGTACCTATACTCATCAAACACTTCCTTTCCTAAACTCCTTGAACGACGATATTTTATCCTCGAGCCACAAACTGGGCATGCAAATTTACCCTTTGTTTGAAGACCTACAAGATATATGAATTAATGTAGCGTCAAATTAGAGTTATAGTTTAAAATAATGCATGATATTTTCAATAAATATATGTAATATTAAATCACAAAATAAAGTAACAATATACCACAAAAATGTGTTAACCCGAGAGCATCATGAATTGTCCATGATAATATTCTATGGAATTGAAATCATTTGTTCCCTATTGGTATAGAGATGTCATACATAGTGACGCCAGCCCATAACTTCAACAAATCATCGATAAGAGGATCAATATATACGTTCATATATTTAACTTGGTACCTACCTAATTGGTTCAACATACTGCATGATTAATTATACTTATCTAGATGTCGTTATATATAAAAGAAATAATTACCATGCACGAAACAAAGAAATGAAATGTTTTGTCATACTTTAAAGAAAATAAAAGATAATTAAATACCTGGAACAATCATTGCCAACATTGTGTGCTCTCTCTTGATCGACATCCAAGGAGGAAGGTTATTGTTTATAACAAAAACAGGCCACACTAAGTACGTAGAACGAAGCTCTCCAAATGGATTGACACCATCAGCTGCCAACGAAAGTCTAACATTACGAGTTTGTTCTTTAAAAATTTGCCACTTTTCTTCGATGTACTTCAATGTAGAACCATCTGCAGGCATTCGAATAACATCATCTCGACTTATGTTCTTTGCATGGAAATCCATAAACTGTGCTATATTTTGGCACTTGAACAACCGCTGGAAACGTGGAATTATCAGAATATAACAAAGAACATTGTGAGGCACCTTCCTTGACACTTTATTAGTTCGATATCTACTTATTTGACATTGTGGGCATTCATTTTCTAATGCATATTTTCCATAGTATATGATATGATCATTAGGACATGCATCAATAGCCGGACAGTCCATTCCAATTTCTTTCATAATCACGAATATTTCTCAATATGTGAGTGGAAAAATATTTGACGTCGGTAATAAAAATTCACCGAACAATCTACAAAATTCAAAACAATAAGTTAATGTAAACAATATTAATCATCAATATCGCATCCATACTAATTTACAAATTAGAAAACAATAGCAATATAGGAAAAAGTTGAACCTTTTAAGTATTTGATAAACCATTCAAAACCTTCAAGTTCACCAACAACAATATAGTAGATAAAAGATTTGTTGTTGAGCCTTCATAAAGAGGTTGACGTGACTTCTTGAGTAGAGGATCAACATCATGAATAGCATCCTGGTTGTCCTCATCCATTGGAGAAAATGTGTCTTGGATCAATCTATGTATCTCATCTTCTTGATTTGAATCACTAATGTTATCTACATCCATATCATCATTAATAACTTGATCAACAACTTCAATATTCTGATCTCGAAGTTCATCACCCTGTAAAGGAGTATTTCTGCTAGTACGTGGCAAATAACTCTCTGGAGGTCGACATTTTGGGGGCATCATCTATATATTTAAAAACAACATAGAAAATTTAGTGTGTATAGAAAATATAAAAATCCTGATAAGAAATATTATTAAAATTCATGAAATGATGATTATTACAGAAAATACATTAAATATTGAATACTCTTACCAAGGGAGGATATTCATAACCCCCTTTGGTGTGCCCCTTCTCCCTACAATGTCTTTTAGCTATTGTTATTAAAAGTATTTTTGTTTGCAATCCCCTGCAATCATTGCAAGGGAAATCAAATTTTCCATCACCCCTCACCTCCAATGCCACTCTTAATCGAGCAAGATTCCTGTCATTTTCGTTCATAGTGACAAATCCTTGTCCTGACAAGTAATTGTCTTACCTACACCGTACCAAACTGTAAGTTGTCAAATTTTTATATTTTAGCTACTCCTTCATGGTATTTTAGCTACTCCTTTCGATTATGATATGTTTATTTACAGTGACCTACAATCCTTACAATTATTTCCTCTAAGACATTTTGACATGTTTTTTTATTTATTATCGATTAACTATTAAGATCGATATGCTTCAATTTGTACTTTAGAGTAGTGTGTACTGAATCACCATGGAAAATAATTACACACCATTTAACGAAAGTGGTCAAAATTTATCAAACTTGAATCACTCGACACCATACACTAGCCTCTAAGTTGTTTTGTAGACAAAATGTCAATCTTTGAAATTCACCACTAAAAAATGATTGCCAACCACTTGTCATCCACAATTGGGTTGGGTTGGTTTAAATTATGATGTGTTGATTTGCAACTACATACAATGGTCACAATTTTATTCTACTTACAGTGGTCATGGTTTTATTTTCTAAGACACTTTGGAATGTTCTCATTTTTCATTGTTTGACTAGTAGATTTCATCATGTTATCGTAGATTTCGTCATGATTTTTTTTTTTTAGCTACTCCTTATTAATAGTGTATAAACAAGTTACATCAACTACAAACTAGAGTTAATCACTACATCTAGAATTGCGTGTGATTATAAAAAATTGAGAGAAACAACATCATATATAAGAATACAATGTTATATGAATAACCTAACCTAATACTAGACTAAATATATGATATTAATATATATAGGCACAACGTCATAGAAACACAAATGTTAGAGAGCTAACAAGGTCTCTAAGGGATAGAATTAGACTTAAGAGGATTTTTTTTCCATGACTTTCTATTTCAAACATTAGTCCAACCGGTAAAGTTGTTATGAGTTGGTGGTTTTGTAATAAGGATTAAATTTACAGAAGGAGTTGTAGGCTCAAATTAATCTAGATTGATAATGACATCTGTTTTTAATGTTTGAATTGACTTATTGATGGAGTGATTTTCCCTCTTCTTAAAATACTTCTTCGGAAAATATTTTTCTTGACATTTCACATGAATTTCCATAGAATATACTAACTAGATCCAAAAACCAACGACATGAAATATGGTACTACACATATAATATATTATCAAGGAAAAAACAAGCTACATTAAATTTCGACATTTGAACAAAAATTTACAAGTTAAATGAGTACATCAACAAAAAAACATACTAACCTTGCAAGTTCAAAATCCAAGCTATGTAAATCGAGAATTGGATTTGTTCAACCGGTGGGTGACGGAAAAAATAAATAGCTCAAACAAAATCCACAAATAGTGTCGCAACTATAGCAATTGTGTTGCAAAGTCTCTTAAAGTCAGGTATATATAGATCAACTAGTCAACTAGTTGTTAGAAGATGCTTTTTGAGATAGGCAAAATTTTCGTGGCAATAGCGACGAAGTTTCGTGGAAATAGCGACGAAGTTTCGTGGAAATAGCGACAAAATTCCCGCCCAAGTTAAAAAACCTATTCATGGCAATATCGACGAACTTTCGTGGAAATATCGATGAAAATCCCTCCCTATTTAATAAAAACATGAAAATAATGGAAACGTGGAAAAATTTTGTGGAATAATCTGCCCATATGTAGTAGTGTCACACAGTCCCCATAGGTAGTAGATCTGGAGGAAGAAGAACCCAAAGAGAAAATGGACATGGAGATGGTGGAGAGAAGATCCATAAATGAAGGAGACAATACAGAGAGCACGCCACAGGGTGAAAGCAGCTCAAGGACTTTCAGCAGCAAAAAACATGTCTTTAACAAGACACCTGGGGCAGTCTACCAATCCAAATAAGATCTAGAAAACCAATATGTTGTGAAAGGAAATATGGCCAATAGTGAAATAAGAGAGTTGTTTCCTGAGGTAGAAAATTTTTCCCAACACAAGTCTTCCCTGCTCTCAGTCAGGGATGTAGAAAGAAAGACATTTAACATAAAAGTGGAAGATGATGATAAAGTGTCTGAAGTCAAGATGCACTATGAAAAGATTGATGCCCCGGACAAGGTAAGGTTCCACAAAAACGTCAGTGATATGTTATATTCAAACTACATAAGTCTAAGTTTGAGGTTTTCAAGGTTAACAAATCACGCACTCAAATTAGATGGACGATTGAAGCAGGAGAAAGTATCCATCAAAGCCTGGCAAACCAAAGTCAAAAGATTGGAATCTGAAGGCCCTCAAGGGGTAAAGGATTATTTATATGAGAAAGAGAAGATGATCCAAAGCCTAAAGAAGAAGTTGAATATGTCCTCCACAAAACATCCACAGACAACAGAGCTAGCTGCTCTAGAGAAAGAAAAGGAGACATTCAGATAAGAAGCACTAAATTACAAAGCTAAAGTGTTGCAGCTAGAAACACAGAAAGAGAATTGGTCACAAGGATAGGTAGCGACATCAGATATGGTTGTTATTGTACCTTCTAATACAGAATCTGGGTCAATCACGGATGGATTGGTTCAGCCTATGTCCCAAGTAAGATTAAATACAGAGGAGATCAAGAGCCTTAAGGAGGTCATAGAAAAGTTGCAACAAGAGATGAAAATAAAAGATGAAAAGATGGCCTAATTCCAAAAAGAGAATCAATATTTGCAAGAGAGGGTGAATAAGTTGAAGATGAGTTTGAAGGGAAAAGAACTGTTGCAAGGGGATAAACATGTAATCTGGGATGTTATTGTTGTTGAAGCTGCTAAGTTTAGAGTTTATCTAAATTTTATAAATGACAAAGACAACAGGGCTATCACTTCCTGAAGTAGGTGTATTGTGGTTAATGAGACATTGGCGAAAAAGCCCTCGGAATGGGCCCAGAACGCTATTAATATGTTGAATTATGTGCCCACTACTAAACTCCAGACCATTGGGGTCAAAGACAAGACTGTACTGATCATTTGGGCTAGGAGGATCATCGCTCAACATAATTTGCTCAAGTCGGTTCAAACCAAAGCTGTGCAAATGGAACATAGTATACAAGAGTTTAAGGATACGTTTGAACAATTGTTTATCAAGGGCCTCCCATCATTTTGGGATGGTAAAGGTAAATTATACGATCAAGAGGAATACAACTCTCTCCTCACTTAGTGCAGAATGGATCATTCAAAATTTGAAGGCATGGAAGAGAACCTGAAGGGACCCAGTTTGGTGGAATATTTGGCCACATACTTTGAGATTTTGAATCAGTTCAAGACGGTGAAGACCGAGTTGCCAACTATTTCTTACGCTACCTGCATTGACCTGGAGATTCTAATAAAAGAGATGATAGATTATGAGATTCCTTCTGACTTACAGTGGAAGGAGATCGTACGGTTAGGCAAGGCAAAATATAGTTTTCTAGGAACCAGTAAGTAACTTCCAGGTGTCACCAAACTAGAAAATGTGACAGGAGATCAGAGAAGGACAGATGGCGCAAAGGAAGTCGAGCAGTGAAAGAGATTTGTCTCTAGTTTAATGAAATGTTTTTTTCTTAATCATTGTAAATTGGTTCATATACCGATACTGTTAGTTGAAATTATTATAATCAGTTTTAGAAGCTGAAACGATTAAGTTTCAGCCATAGTAATCGAATTGTATAAATACTAGGACACTTGAATGAATTAATGCTGGCAGAAGTGAAAGAGCACCTTTTTGGTTTTCTGAACTCAATTGTAATTTTATGGAGATGAATTGAATATATATGCAGAAGCTTTTGAAGTCTCTATGAAAAGATTATAATGGTGGTGATATGAGTTTTGTCTCCTTTCATTGTATGTATCTCCTTTGTTTTTTAATTCCATTTACATTTTATTATGTTTAAATTGGAGAGTTAAAGGCCCAGAATTCATCTTATGATGCTCTCGGATTAAGTAATTTAAACTGTGTATATTTCTTCTTAACTAATTCAGAACTCATTTCAGTAATGCTCTGATGCAGTTATTTGTTTTCTCCTTCTTCCTACACTCTGCTTAAATTCAATTTATAACTCAGATTCATCGCCTCATTTAGCCTTTATCCTCTGGAGAGTTATACAGGCCGGTCATTGTTTTCATTCATTTTCAGAATTTCGACTCCATATCCCTAAGTGTCCCTCCCCTTCCTCACCAACAACTTTATAAAAAAACCCCAAAACAAACCAAATCTAGCCACTGATTGTCGAAGAAATATCAAGTGACACGAGAGAGCCTTCTCTGAGTTGAGAAGGCTAGTGCCCAGCTCTAAAGTTGGTTGAAACAGTTACATCTTTCATTTTTCTATCATCCGGACAAAATTTACAGAGTGCTAACATTTTGGCGCCGTTGCCGGGGACGAAATTGAAAAATCTTCCCTGGGAAAAACGACTTAAAGCTTTAGTTTGATCCTTGAGGGTGACAGTGGATCAAATACCTTATTGGCTGAGATGATTTTTACCGTGGCGACTTTGTTACTCAGAGACCAGTTGCACCACACCGTGTGAGATAGAAATCATGGCTCCCAAGAGAATTCACACCAGGAGCAACCCAGACCCAGAAGTTGCAATCTCTATGTCTAACCCTGAAAATATTGTACATAAAAGAAAAGAAAATCCAGTAACCCCAGTGTTGCATCCAAACCGATATTTGTCTTTGTCCAAGGATGGAGTGACTAGCATTGAAGACCTTGAGTTTGATGTGAAATTTGAACAATCCCTATTCAGAACTAAATCTGAATCTCATTTAAGAGAGACCATCTTTGACGAAAAGAGATTCCAAGATTTGATTTTAGATCGCATCTGCTAGACCTATAGTGACCCCTACTCAGAACCAACAGCCACTCCGAACCCTCATAGCAGCTATGGAAACCAGATTTTCTCCCCTCATAATTCCTGCTCAACTACATGATTTACCTCAAGACTACAACCTAAGGATCAAACTATATGATGCTGAAGCTAACATATCAGCCCAAAATCATCTAGACTGGTTTAATGATTTCATAGACTTGGAAGAGGTGGACTTTGAAGATGTGAAAATGAGGTTGTTTACACAAAGTCTTGTAGGAGAAGTAAGGAAGTGGTTCAGAGCCCTTCCACCAGCTAGTATAGCATATTTTGAAGCCTTTGAAACCAACTTCCTTGCAAAATGGGGAGATAAGAAAAATCCCCTTTAGTTGTTGACCCAGTACAACAACATGAAGAGATCACTAGACGAAACAATGCAGAAGTTTTCAACCAGATTCATGAAGGTCTATAATTTGATTCCCACTGAGGTAAAACCCCCACTAAAGTTGCTCATCTCAGATATGTTGATTCTTTTGAAAGTGATTTTTCTTTATTATTGAGGGAACGAAGATCTTCCACATTAGATGATATGATGATCAATGCCATAGAAGTCGAAGTGAACCTAATGGCTTTAGAAAATATAAAATCTAAATCTGGCAGGGACATGAACACAACTCAAGATAAAGCACAACCTTCAACATCACAAACATCAGAAGAAAGGTTTGAAGCAATGATGAGAAACATGGAAAGAATGATGGAGAGAATGGCCCTAGGAAATAGGCCTAACCCTAGAGAATAGGCTGATGACCCACCCAGAAATCTGAGAAGACCAGCTATTCCACAGATTAGACAAAGAGAGCAAAGAAATCAGGTAAATCAGGGGAATCAGGGGAATCAAGAAGATGAGGCGAATCAAGGAAACCAAGGAAATCAAGGGGAACGACAAATAAGGCCTCCTTTTCAAAATAATTAATATGTGAATGAGGATTATGATGGATATTTTGAAGACAACATGAACTGTTGTGATCATAAAGAAACAAAGGTATTTTTGACTAAATAAGAACACAATCAGTTCATGGATGCAAGTGAAATCTTTTTGCAGGATGAGGAGGAAAGGTTGTCAATGGAAAGATAATATTACCAGACAGGATTGCAAAATGCCATCATGAAATTCCAAAGACAATATAACCTTTAAAATCAAAAGGTACCTCCAAACCCTCCAAAGGGAAATCCCACCAAAGCAACTCAGAGTAACATACCTTCTTCGAGTCATCCCAAAAAAGATTATGCTGCAAAGTATTCAACTACAAAGGACTCTACTGTGAAGGATTCTACTGCAAACGGTACTTTGGAAAAAGGAAAGAAGAAAGAAGAACCTCAGAATAAATTCTTGGAAGCAAGAAAAGAGATGGTCACCAAAGAGGTAGAAAAAACATCATCCTCCTTTAATTTTGAAAGTGAGATGGCCAAAATTAAGATTTTTGTACCTTTCAATGAATTAATCAAAAACATTGAGTATAGAAAACAGATCATCAAAATGTTGAAGATGGAACAAACTTCTGATACCCTGAACATACAATATGATTACCCAACCATCTTATTTGGCCCGCGCGTGGAGGAGAATGGTGATACTGAAGAAGTCCCTCCTTTTTATGTCAGTTTGAAAATCCATGATATGACTCTGCACAATGCTATGTTGGATTCTGGAGCATATCACAACCGGATGCCCAAAGTGGTCATGGAGCAAGTGGGTCTCCATGTCACAAGACCTTATAAAGATCTATTCTCTTTCGATTCAAGAAAGGTGAAATGCCTTGGCCTGATCAAATATCTGGTGGTGTCTTTTGCACAAATCCCAGCAAAGAATATGGTTATGGATGTAGTAATCATTGATATGCCTCCAAAATTTGGCATGCTATTTTCCAGGTCATGGGCTGCAAAATTAAAAGGAACTCTCCAGATAGACATGTCGTATGCCACTATCCATGTCTTTGGTCAAGACAGAAGACTGTACAGAGAGGTTTTTCTTAAATACATGGTCAGCAACAAATCACATCCTAGCAATCATCCTATCTATTCAGTGGAAACTTAGTTGGGGTCTTCCATCTTCTTCAATGACCCATGTTCCAAAGAAAATGAAACGTAAATCATTATGGCTGACAAAGACAAGTCTGACCAGTAGATGGGGGAGTTTTCAGAGCAGCGGGATGATGTGGAGGATCAGATATGGAAAATTAATTTCGATGGAGATGCCTGTAGATAAGGAGATGGAGCTTGCGTATGGATGATTCACCCCAAAGGAGACTCAAAATTATGTTCTTACAAACTTGGTTTTGAATGTACAAATAACATGGCCGAATATGAAGCATTAATATTGGGGTTGAAATTTTTGGAAGAATTCAGTGCGAAAAGAATTGTTGTACATGGAGACTCTGAGATAATTATAAATCAAATCAAAAGCATCTACCAAGAAAAACATCCCATATTGAGGGATTATAGGAATCTGGTACTAGACCTCCTTGAGAAATTTCCATAATGTAATCTTTTAGCAATTCCAAGAGAAAAGAATCAGATTGTTGATGCCTTGGCTACTTCAGCAACAGTTTTCAAAGTTCCAATTTTCCTTGACAAAAGCGACAAGGTTGAGGTCAAGTATAGGCCAGCAGTACCAGACAATATGAAGCACTGGCAAGTTTTCGAAAACGACAAACAAATAGAAAACTTCCTCAAGATGAAGAATGAGTTCGAGAATTTAAACATTGATGATGAATACTGTGATGATGAGGTGGATGAAGCTACTTTCACGAAGGAAGGATATTTTGACAATCAGATTGCAGGCAAAGATATCATTCAACTAAAGAGAAACATCATTCCCAAAGGTCTGGTCCCATTGGATTTTTTTTTTTATAACAATGATGTGGCAAGAAATCCAAAGATTATAGCAAATGAAGGGGATGTGGAAGATTGCAATATTGGGACTCCAGAGGACCCAAATATCATTAAGCTGTCCATAAAGCTCAGTCCTGAAGTCAAGGAAAGATATATCAAATTGATGAAAGAGTTCCCCGATGTTTTTTCCTGGAGTTATGATGATTTGAAATGTTATGACACCAATATAATACAGCATGTGATCCCAATCAATGAAGATCATAAACCTTTCAAACATAAATTAAGGAGGATAAATCCTTTACTACTTCCTTTGATAGATAAATAAGTGAAGAAACTATTTGAAGCCAAAATCATATTGTCCCTGAGGTTTTCCAAATGGGTGGCAAATATGGTTCCAGTCAGAAAAAAGAGTGGAGAAATCAGGTTGTGTGTGGATTTTAGGAATCTGAATAAGGTGTCTCTAAAGGACAACTAGCCATTGCCTAAAATGGATCATATTTTACAGAAGGTAGTGGGCTCTCAGAATATGTCAATGTTAGATGGTTTCTTTGGATACAATCAGATTATGGTGCACCCTGACGATCAAGAAAAGACGATGTTTACCACACTAAGGGGAACATTCATGTATGCCAAGATGTCGTTCGGGATTATGAACGCAGGGGAAAAATTTCAAAGAGATATGGACATAAATTTTACTGATGAAAAAGACAAATTCATTGTTATCTACCTTGATGACATCACTATGTATTATGCCTCAGATGAGGAACACCTCAAGCATATTAGAAGGGAATTTCAAAAATGCAGAAAGTTCAGGATCTCATTGAATCCTAAGAAGTCAAATTTCACCATGGAAGAAGAAAAGCTACTAGGTCACATTATTTAAAGAGAAGGGATAAAGGTAGACCACAACAGAGTTGAGGGGATCCTAAAAATTGGCATACCTAGAAGTAAAAAGGAGGTACAATCTTTCTTGGGTAAAGTGAACTTTCTGAGAAGATTCATCCCTAATTTGGTTGAAATCATAAAACATATTACCAACATGCTCAAGAAGGGAAATGAAATAAAGTGGATTCTTGAGGCTAGAAAATCTTTTGAAGACATCAAGGTAGCATTGACCAAAGCTCCTGTACTGGCTAGTCCCAATTTTGAAAAGGATTTCATATTTTTCTCTTTCACTTCAGAACACACGATTACTAGTGTTTTACTCCAGAAAGATGACCAAAATTTTGAGAATCCCATAGCATACTGCAAAAAGACATTAAGAGATGCCCCTTTGAAGTATGACATCATGGAGAAGAAAGCATATGCTTTAGTCAAGGCATTGAAAGAATTCAGAGTTTACATCCTACATTCTCATACCACTTCTTATGTACCCAACAACTTAGTGAAAGACATCTTAACCCCACCTGATCCTGAAGGAAAGAGAGGTAAATGGAAGCAGTACTGTTAGAATACGATCTTGATATCAAACCCACCAAGTTGGTCAAGGGATAGGGGTTGGCAAAGCTGATGGCATAGACAAATTGCGAACTTTTAGGAATAAACTTCATTGCAGATCTGTCATAAAGTATAGCAGAAGAGGAAAAGGTGACTCCACAAATATCCTAACAATTTCTTGACTCTGCATGGTATGCCGATATCATCTTTGTGTTGAAAAATTTGCAGGCTCCTCTTGAATTTAGTAAAACAAAAGCCAAATTCTTGAAACTGAAGGCAAAAAAAATTTGTATAATGAATGAATCACTATATTGGAAAGATCTAGGGGAAATTTTATTGAGATGTTTGATAGAAGGAGAAGTAGAGAAAACCATTAGAGATTTTCATAAGGGTCACTGTGGAGGTCATCATTATTGGAAGACAATTGTGCATAAAATTTTGAGGGATGGATTATATAGGCCTAGCATTTTTCTCGACGTTTATAAAGAGGTTTCAAAGTTCCATGAATTTCAAATTTTCGATGGGAAAGGAAAATTGCAGTCTCTACCTTTAAAACCCATTTCGGCGGAAGCTCCTTTCAGACAGTGGGGCCTTGATTTTATAGGGGAAATACATCCACAATCCTCACTCAACACAAATGGATCCAGACAGTGACATATTATTTCACTAAGTGGATTGAGTCAGTTCCCAGGAGGAAGGAGACAGATGATGTTATCATCCGATTTTTAGAAGACAATATTATGTCCAGATTCAGATGCCCAATCAAGATTATAACAGACAATGCAACGTCTTTCAAATCTAAGAAAATGGAAAAATTATGTAGTGACTACAACATCACCCTTGGTCAGTCCACGTCATACTACCCTCAAGGAAATGGATTGGCTGAGTTTTCAAATAAAATCTTAGTCGGAATCATAAAAAAACTACTGCAAGAGAATAAAAAGGCCTGGCAAAAAAAGCCCATTCATGCGCTATGGGCTGACAGAATATCCCCAAAGAGATCCATAGCCACGTCCCCTTCCTAGATCGTTTATGGAATGGAATCTGTTTTTCCTACTGCATTGGGATTGCCAGTAATGAAGTTGTTACAGGAGCATGAGGTGGAAACAGATGCCAATCGAAGAAGAGATGATGAGTTGATCAGTGTACAACAAATCAGGGAAAAGGATTTATATAATGTTCAGCTGCGCCAAGACAAGATCAAAGAGGATTTTGACAAAAACACCAAGGCGAATGATTTCAAACCAGGATACTTGGTACTAAAATGGGATGCCCGAAATGAAGATAAGGGAAAACACGAGAAGTTTGACCATCTCTGGCTGGGACCGTTCAATATTGCAGCATACGGTGGAGGTAATGCCTACATAATACAGGAAAATAATGGAGATATCATTGGAGGAGGGCATGTGAATGGCAGGTTCCTCAAGCATTATATTGTTTAAATAGTCTTCACCCCTCCCATTCATTTTACATAATCATTTTTACGTTTTCTTTTCGCATAAAGAATTTGGAATAAAAGAAGCATAGTTGAAGCTCGAAGTGAAGGCCCTAAGTTATGCTGAGCTGATTTTGAGTTTTTTTTAATAAAGAGGAGAAGATTCAGATTGCATGAATAAATAATAGCCCGATGGATAGGCATTAGGTCTACAGTTCTTTTCTACCTCGCAGGGAGGATAACATCCCTAGTTGGAGCCTATGTTTTCACCATAACAATTTTGTATGCACTACAAGTTTTAGATTTAGCAGAGGGATAAAGTAGTGTGGAGATGCAGCTTGATTTGGAGTACCAGGTTACATCTAGTGGAGAAGGGCCAATATAGCGGAGGCACGGAAGTTGATGGGGCCCGATGGGCCATAGATATTGAAGCGGCCTAGATCGACGGCCAGAACACATATCGGGCGATGAAGTAGCACGGAAGATAATTGTTCGAGGGCGGGCCAGGGAGAATACCATGGTTTCATTTCGTGGACACGTGGCACCATCAGAGGCATATCAGGGTGAAAAGCGGTCTACCCAAAACCATTTTGCCTCACCCCCGATATCGAAAAGCGCATATAAAAGGAGGGGCCCAATCATTATTTTATGATATTTCAAAGCAATCGAACGTTTAAAAATTGGCTCAAACACTCCTTTCGAAATTAAAGCTCAACAGTGAACCAGATTCAAGCATTCTCCTTCGATTCACAGGTATTTTTCATCATGGCCACGAACCCTATTGTTTTATCCATAACAGAGAAAGACCTCGCCTCTAAATAAGAAGCCCTAATTGAAAGAGACTCTGATGTATTTGACATAGAAATAACAGTCTCACCCATTTCCATGTTCAGATCCAATTTGCTAGACAATGTTGGAAAAGAGATACCCTTCCTCGAAGCGGCCCAAGCTTCGATTACCCCTTACTCCATAGAAGTCATTTTCCCTTTCCCAAAGTTCATAAGCTGGTGTGAAGAACAATATTCGTAGGAAGAAAAGGTCATTTTGAATAAGTTGGGGTCAGAGGTCTTATGCGAATTAGATATCCTGTCAATTCAACACACCCTCCGTATACCAGAGTCCTCCACCACAGTGTCTGAGCCCTTCGAGGAAGATAAAATTATCACAATCTATAGCGAATGTCCCCCCGAAGTAAAAACCCTATTTATGCAGACCATTGTTAAACCTGAACACCATTCTGAGAGTTTGTCGTTACCTATCAATGTAAGCATCATGGTTATTGAGGTCCAATGGGCTTGTTCCATACTTAGTCAAATTTTAGGATTGGATAATGACAATTTTGTAGTAGAAGCCATGTTGGGTTTCCTGTTGACCTTTTTTCTGTGAGAGTCTAGTCAGTCGGTTTCTATAAGTTTTGAAAATTTCATCACTGAAAATATGCACCAATAGCTGGTAAATTTCAATTCACTAAGACACTTAAGGTACTACATGCACTTGTTGAGAATGTTCCTGGAATCGAATAACACCGAATTCCCTAAAGCTGCATTCATCTCAACTAAATGCAAAAGGATCACAATGCTTATTTTCATAAATAAGATCATGTCCAGGGTTTGTAGTATCATCTTTGGCACGGATTTGCCAAGGGTTTTGGAAGAAATGAAAAGAGCTTTACAACCCAATTAAAAGAACAGGGTGGGAGATTGGATGTTTTTCATGCATTCCACTGTAATTTGGGTATATGGTTATCAAGAAGGACCTGTTAACGGGCGAAAATGATCGTCCGTCAACTAGAAGAGTGGAACTAGTCCAGGGTTGTCTAATAACCCAATCCGTTTGGGATGAACCACCCTGACAGGTTTAGCGGCTCCGTTAGCCGATTTAAGTCCTAAGAAAACAAAAAGAAAACTACTCCAAATTAACTAATCTAACTAAAAACAACTATTAAAACAAACTAAAACAAATCTAACTATTCTATATACAATCTACTATCTAATACTATGCTAACTCTAAGAAATCAAATATCTAACTATTAACAGAAATAAATCTTATTCACAAAATGTACAATATTAACAATTTACAGATTTGAATGAAAACCTGAAAAACTCATTTGCATTCTGTCCTAAGACAGTGAGAGCTATTGTTTTTTGATTTTATAATTTTATGAAAAGAAATAAAATGAAAAACTAACTAAACTAAACAACTAAT
>SNQJ01S0059814.1:0-42499 GCA_010110895.2 Picea sitchensis | reverse complement strand
TTTATAAATCTTCACAGTTAGATAAACCTGTATGCAAAGATCTATATGAAATGATTCAATTAACGAAGAAGATAAATATGTGATTCATTAACTGAAACAAAGTAATTGTTGTACTTTTTAAATAATGAAAGAGATCAGAAATGGATAACACATTAATCAAATCATATCATCCTGCAATAGATTATGATAGCTAAAGTAGTCTATAATCAACTGCAAAGTGACATGCATAAACTTGAAACAATAGTTTGATATATTGAAAGCGAAAGCTGTAGCAAGACATCAACTGTTGTCTCAGTTTGTATCAGAAATCCATAGCCTGGTTCTCCCACAAGTGAGGATGCCCCTTATTACAAAAAATAATAAATATTTAAAGACCTCCTATAGGGTAAAACATCCCTGTAGAGGTTATCAAAACTGTTTACAGAAAATCTGGGATGATATCCCAAGTTCCTATCTCTAACTCAAACTAACAACTTAAAAATAAAACTATATCACATAAATATCTCCTAGACTGTCCATCATGTCCAATGTAATTCGAATGTGCCTGCAAGAGGTCAAAAAAGGGCAAGTTAGGAGGATGTTTTGTTGATAGAATTGATAAAAATCTAATCCTAAAGACTAGCTACAGAATCTTGCGATTTTGTAGTTGGTCTAAATCAGACACAGAATCAGCATTAAAATTAATTCAAATATTTAAAGAATTAAATTCAACTATTAACAAGTATCTAATAGCTATTTGAAAGACAAACGAATCATTCAAATTGAAATTGTTATACCAATTTGAGATCAAACAAGACTAAGATCAATCAAATGACTACAGAGATGGGTACGCTCTGTTTAATTCGTTACCAATTCAGTTATACAAAATCGTATCGAACAGTAATGAAATCGCTTTCATATCAAATTGAAGTCGAATCAGTTAAACAAATCATATGCAATCGTTTATACTGCCTTATCCATCAATAGGAAACACGATCGAATCCATACGAAAACAACAAGATCATTTTCAAATTGATATAACTGTATTAACATAAACAAACGATCCATGCCATTAGCGAATCAAATCAAAACTGGTATGTAAATTATCACAAACGAAATCATAGTAGAATTAATCGGTTGATAACAGGATCTATGAGACTCATCCAACTTTTGTTATTGCCAATTGGGGAAAACAAAATCGATTGACAGTCAACGAAATCGTTACTTGAATTCATTTCAAAATGAAATACTAACTGAATCTTCTCATACGAATTCGACAGAGATAACATATGTCGATCTGAGTTTAACAAACTCATTTTGAAAATTGACATCAACAGAACAACATCAAGTCTATTTTCGGTATGAATCTAACTCATAAAAACAATCGTGCTAACTCAAAATATGCAACAACCCAATCAAATTAAGAGCGAATCGAACAGTTTGAGTTTTAAAATAGTCATTGTGAATCGAAACAGTTCCATGATTTGGGCGAAGAGGTCTTTTGCACAGGTCAAATATAATCCAAATCCAAATGGAAACGCTGACAAAACAGAGTCATTTTTCCAATTTAATAGACTACATCGTAATTATCAAGCCAATTCAATCCTATGAAATCGTTTCAAAAATCAAATCATACAACGAAATCATATCAAATCAAAACATAGTCGTGCTCTAATTTTAGCACAAAAACCTTTTGTTTAGATCATATACAAACAAAATACAATCGAAAGAAAAACTGATTGATTTCGTTAATTCGAATCAACATAAATATTCAAAACGAATCCAACTCGATGAAAACCAATCAATTGCTAAACTGGGCAGACCAAATCGTGTAGCCAAATCAAAACTTCATTTAATTTTAGAAAAACGAAAACCATGTACAAGATTCACAAAACTATGACAGAGTCATTTCGAATGATGGACAGAGCTATTTGAAAAATAAACTCAAATCATTATATTAATCCTAGCAATTCACAAAACGAAAATGATATCGAAATTCATACCTGGATGATGAGCAGACAAGTTGGTCATGACATTTTGGAATTCACAAAGGCTGTAGCGGATTTGACATTCCTAAATACGATGGAACCAGTGGTTTTCTACTTCTTGTCATTAGGTTGAAGCTTATCCCTTTGGCTTTTCAATACTGTAACTTGATTTTCCAACAATTTGATTTTGGACTGTAATAAGGGAACGTCAGTATAGTAGCGTTCCAACCACACATTACATTGGTCACATGATGGCTGCCCGTGCTTCGAAAATGCAGGTGAGGGTTTGTTTAAATTGCCGAGGGTTTCGTTAGGTAGCTTGATCCTTGGGTAACTAGGATTGTTCCTTAGGCAAGGGGGTAAATTAGAAACGAAGTCATAGGGTGGCTCAGATCACAAGCCTTGGGAGTAAGGGTACTCACTAACCAAGAAGCGCTCGATATCAGAGTCAGAATCTTCACTGAGGACTATGGGCTTCTGATCAATACTAGGTTTAGGTTTATTCCTAGCAAGTCTCGATATAAGTCGATCATTCTTTTTACCTTCGTCGTTGACAGTAGGGTTTCCCTTGACCTTTTTGCTCACAGGCTTTTTAATAGCCTCAACCTTGTCTGCTAAGATGTCGGGTAGATCGATATCAGGGTCGACCGAGGGTTTAGGAGAGGGCAGTAGGACATGGAAAGGCACGGGTGCCTCGACCTTAGTTTCACTAACCACAGGCTTGTCAATTTGGACAGGCTCTGAATCAATAAAACCATTCCGAGCGAGAAAAGCTTGCCAACTATCACCGTAGAGATTTAAGTGGTGAACAACGATGAGTTTGATCAGGCCATGGTGAAACAAGCTACTATCGGCCTTCTCTCGTTTAAACCTCTTATCCATTTTATAAAGACTACGCTGGAAATAAAATGGCATATTCAATGGATAACCCATGAAATTCATTAACAAACGAAGGTGATAAAGAAAAACCAGTCCATACCGACCCTCACAGGTCACGAATTGTTTAACCACTGTCAAAAGATCATTCCACCATGGTTTAAGCGTGGAAATCGGCATACCTCTGTCACAGGATGTAACCTTTCATGAGACGAACAGTAGTGGCCATGGCACCTCCTCAACTTTAGATTTTTTAATCCATCGTTGGCCCGTGGCTGCTAATCCGGTGGAAGAGCTGATGAACTCTTCATTGATTTCAAGCTGAATGTCACCTATCTTGGCCCTATACCCATCAAAAGTCAGGGCAAACTGTTGTGAAACAAACAGATTAAAGCCCTCAAACCTCTGTACAAACGTGAGCCAACCATTATCTTGTAAATCTTTCCGGGCATTATCGAACAGTAGTAAGGCTTGACTACCGTTCGGCTCAATTCGCACCATCGGTGCCATGGAGAAGAGCACACGGTAAGCGATGTGAACAAGCTAGGGTTTGAATCATAGCATACGCAGGAGAAGAGTATTCACAATTTTACCCGATGCTAGAGGTGAAACAGGGATAAGGGACGACATTAATGACATCGTGGGAAGGTGGTGGAGCTATTTTTGTCCATGCAGAATAGTCATTACCATGGTACAACCGCCGACGCTTTCAACTATTCAAATCACAACGCATATGTGTTACAACTATGCCACTTCAATCAATCAATCGAAACCTTTGGTAAGTGGATAAACCATTCGCGCAATCAAAATTTATGCCATAGTTTCAAAACCAAACACACAAATCGAAACCAATACCAAGTTAATGCCAAGGGTTTTGATAACACGAACTAGGTATCATATAAAATGATATATATCAAGGGTTTAACCATAACACCTATGTTCTTTTATGAAGCTAATGTGCCAAGTGAATTGATCAAATAACTTGTAAATCCAATTGCCAATGCATCACAACCTCAATCGCTCATGAAACGAAATTACATAATCAATCAAAGAATGTCAAATGAGTACAGATCAAAAGGGTTTTTCCAACTGCATAATGATAAGTAAAATGTAAATGCAATGGGCATATCGACAAGAATGGTAACGACAATTCAGTGAAGATTTTTAATGCGACTTCGGAAGACCAAGTTTTCACGCTTACAGTCGTGAAAACAAGAATGAACGCAAGTGTGTGAATAGCTCAAAAAGAAAAGTGTCGTTTATTTGAGAATTGCGACGAAAAATTAAGGTTTGCAAAACATTGGTGTAGGTAGCTTATAAGGACAGTAGAAAATGTGAATTGGCTGCCAATAGGACCTTACCTCTTGCCTGTCTTCCTGACTCCCATATTTTTTGCTCTAGAGTTCATCAGACAAAGAATTATTTTAGAGACAAAGGATTTTTTGAAAACAGACAAGGCATCTAACTTAAAATTTCCTTTCATAATAGGGCCCTTTGTGGTGAAGACTAGGTCCTCTTTACCTCAGATCCAAGCCAAAATCAATGGATTCGGGTTTACACAATTACAAGGGAGGATATATGACCCACACCAGATCATATCTAAAAGAAGGTTGATGAGCAGACAAGGGCCCTATGAGCATGAGCATGTTGAAGGATTTGATAAACTGGAAAAATTGGAACTTGTGCAGATATGGAAGTCACTTTGTAGCATGATCATACACAATAAACAAATTATGACCCGCAACATGTCCAGGCACAAAAAACTTCTCCTAGGTTGATTATTAAATCTCCCAAGATGAGTGTTTATAACAAAAGGAGTAGTTCAGAGGTCTTGGGTCCCAGTGGTCAGCAAAATGTGCTTAAGAAGGTGAAGATCACACAGTCCCAATAGGTAGTAGATCTGAAGGAAAAAGAACCCAAAGAGAAAATGGACATGGATATGGTGGAGAGCAGATCCAAAAATGAATGAGCCAATACAGAGAGCACGCCACAGGGTGAAACCAGCACAAGGACTTTCAGCAGCAAAAAACATGTCTTTAGCAAGACACCTGGGGTAGTCTATCAATCCAAAGAATATCTAGAAAACCAGTATGTTGTGAAAGGAAATATGGCCAATAGTGAAATAATAGAGTTGTTTCCTGAGGTAGAAAATATTTCCCAACACAATTCTTCCCTGCTCTCAGTCAGGGATGTAGAAAGAAAGAAATTTAACATAGCAGTGGAAGATGACGATAAAGTGTCTGAAGTCAAGATGCACTATGAAAATATTGATGCCCCGGACAAGGTAAGGTTCCTCAGAAACGTCAGTGACATGCTATATTCAATCTACCTGAGTCTAATTCTGAGGGTTTCAAGGTTAACAATTCACGCACTCAAATTAGATGGATAGTTGAAGCAGGAGAAAGCATCCAGCAAAGCCTGGAAAACCCAAGTCAAAAGATTGGAATCTGAAGGCCCTCAAGGGGTAAAGGCTTCTTTAGATGAGAAAGACAAGATGATCCAAAGCCTAAAGAAGAAGCTGAATATGTCCTCCACAAAACATCCACAGACAAGAGAGCTTGTTTCTCTAGAGCAAGAAAAGGAGACATTCAAACAAGAATCACTAAATTGCAAAGCTAATGTGTTGCAGCTAGAAAAAGAGAAAGAGAATTGGTCACAAGGATAGGTAGCGACATCAGATATGGCTGTTATTGTACCTTCTAATACAGAAGCTGGGTCAAGCACTGATGGATTGGTTCAGGCTATGTCCGAAGTAAGATTAAAGACAGAGGAGATCAAGAGCCCTAATGAGGTCATAGAAAAGCTGCAACAAGAGATGAAAATAAAAGATGAAAAGATGGCCCAATTCCAAAAAGAGAATCAAGATTTGGAAGAGAGGGTGAATAAGCTGAAGATGAGGTTGAAGGGAAAAGAACTGTTACAAGGGGATAAACATGTAATCTGGGATGCTATTTCTGTTGAAGCTGCTAAGTTCAAAGTTTATCTAAATTTTATAAATGACAAAGACAACGTGGCTATCATTTCCCGAAGCAAGTGTACTATGGTTAATGAGACATTGGCGAAAAATCCCTCGGAATGGGCCTAGAATGCTATTAATTTGCTGAATTTTGTGCCCACTAATGAACTCCGGACCATTGGGGTCAAAGACATGATATGTTCAAACATATCCTTAAACGCTTGTATACTTTGTTCCATTTGCAAGTTCGATAGGAGATCGGAGCAGGACAGATGGTGCAAAGGAATTCAAGCAGTCAGAAAGATCTGTCTCTAGTTTAATGAAACATTTTTTTCTTAATCATTGTAAATCGGTTCATATACCGAGACTGTCAGTTGAAATTATTATAACCAGTTTTATTAGCTGAAACGTTTCAGTTTCAGCCATTGTAATCAAATTGTATAAATACTAGGACACTTGAATGAATTAATGTTGGCAAAAGTGCAAGGGAACCTTTTTGGTTTTCTGAACTCAATTGTAATTTTCTGGAGCTGAATTGAATACATATGTAGAAGATTTTGAAGTCTCTATGAAAAGATTCTAATGGTGGTGATATGAATTTTGTCTCCTTTCATTGTATGTATCTCCTGTGTTCTTTAATTCCATTTACATTTTATTATGTTTAAATTGGAGAGTTAAAGGCCCAAAATTCATCTTATGATTCTCTCGGATTAAGAAATTTAAACTGTGTATATTTCTTCTTAACTAATTCAGAATTCATTTCAGTAATGCTCTGATCCAATTATTTGTTTTCTCCTTCTTCCTACACTCTTCTTAAATTCAATTTATAACTCAGATTCATCGCCTCATTTAGCCTTTATCCTCTGAAGAGTTCTACCAGCCAGTCATTGTTTTGATTCATTTTCAGAATTTTGACTCCATAGCCCCGAGTGTCCCTCCCCTTCCTCGCCAACAACTCTATAAAAAAACCCCAAAACAAACCAAATCTAGCCACTGATTGTCGAAGAAATATCAAGTGACACTAGAGATCCTTCTCTGAGTTGAGCAGGATAGTGTCCAGCTCTAAATTTGGTTGAAACAGTTACCTCTGTCATTTCTCTAGTAGCCGGACAAAATTTACAGAGTGCTAACATAGGGTTCCCTTTAATTTCACAGCCCACGATCTGGATAACAACATGCCGAATTTAGGGGGGATGTTAGCCACAACCACATCCATAACCATATTCTTTGATGTAATTTGAGATAACTACATGACCAAATCTTTGATCATACCCAAACATTTCACCTTTCTTGAGTCGAAGGAAAAAAGATACTTAATTGGCATGGTGACGTACAAACATAACTCGTCCATGACCACCTTTGGCATGAGATTGTGCGACGTGCCCAAATCCAGCATGGCGTTATGCAAAGTCATGTCATGTATTTTTAGGCTGACATAGAAAGGGGGAACTTCCTTAGTATCACTAGTTTCTTCTACGCGCGGACCAAATAAAATGGCAGGGTGGTAGTCCTGGATGTTCAAGGTATTGGGAGCCTCTTCCATCTTCAACATTTTAATGATATGATCCTAATACTCTCCCTTCTTGATGAGCTCATTAAAAGGGATGGAGATTTTAATTTTGGCCATTTCATTCTTAAAGTTAAAGGGGGGAGGAGCTTTATCTACCTCTTTGACTCCCGTCTCCTTACTCGCTTCTGGCGCTTTCTTTAAAGCCTCCTCATTTGACTTTCCTTTCTTCGTCGCGTCCCTTGATGGATTTTCTTTCTTTGGTCAGCTTGCGGAAGGAGTGTTCTCTTGAGGTTCTTTTGTGAGATTTTTCTTTTGAGGCTCTGCGGATGTCTTTCTACTCCTGAGGTTGTATTGCTTTTGAAACTACATGATGGCATTGTGATATCCTTTCTTCAACTCCTCTGTTTACGAAGACAGTGTGTCCTCAGTCTCTAGCATAATACCATCATTTGCGTTCATGAATTGATCGTGTTCTCCCTTTTTCAAGAACATGTGTGTGTCTCTGTCGTCGCGACAATGCATATGATCTTGGATCATCTGATAAAAATCTTCATTGGTGAAATTGTTTTGGAATGGAGGTCTTATTTTTTGATTACCCTGCTCTCTCTGGTCACTGTACCTGAATTGCGGGACCGAAGCCCTTCTAAATTTTTGATTTCTGGGTTGGAAATAATTTTTCTCCTTGGTGGTGGGCTTGTTATCCATGGACATCCTTTCCATAAGATTCTCCATAGTCTTCATCATCAAGTCAAACTTTTCATCTGACAATCAAGACATAGAGGGATGCACGTCTCCTTGGAGTTTCTTTCCATTTCTGTCGAAGTTTTGTTTGATATTTATTGACGCCATCAGATTTACTTCCAATTTGATTGCATCACTCATCATAGCACCTAAATTAGTAGATATTATTTCTCTTAGCAGCAAGGAGAAATCACTGTCAAAGGAATCGACGTATCGAAGTTACGCAGCTCCGAGAGGCGGCTAGAATTCTGTGGGGATTGAGTTGTAGACCTTCATGAATTAGGCCAAGAACTCTTATACCATTTCCTCTGTTTTTCTCTTCATATTGTTGTACTGTGTTAGTATTTGCAGAGGATTCTTTTTTTCTCCCCATATGGCAAGGAATGATGTTTCAAACGCTGCAAAATCAGGGATACTTGTTGCGTGAAGGGCCTTAAACCACTTCCTAACCTCCCCTAAAAGACTCTGCATGAACAATCTCATTTTC
Organism: Picea sitchensis; assembly: GCA_010110895.2. Lineage (NCBI taxonomy): Eukaryota > Viridiplantae > Streptophyta > Pinopsida > Pinales > Pinaceae > Picea > Picea sitchensis. Next base: position 33,962 of record SNQJ01S0059814.1, on the reverse strand, counting down.
ACTTCCTCTTGATCGACCTATTCTAAATCAACAAAATCATTGAACCAATCTAAGTGCTTTCTGGAAGAGGTTTTTCCTTTGGCATCATATATCTTAATCCTCTAATTATAGTTATGGGGAAAAACATGCAGTTGGGCTAGTAGGGACAGAGGGGCGAATCTGGCGGCCATTACTCTACAAGGGTTTGGAAGTAGCGGAATGTTCTGAGTGGGGATTACAACATCTCGCGGGATTTTGTTTTGTATCAAGAATTGAAACTTCTTCTCATCGAAGACTATCTCATCCAAGTAGGTTTTTGATTTAGACCTGAATAGGGTTTTCTCGAACAGTGTATCAAATTCAAGGTTGTCGATGCTTTGTACACCATCCTTGGGTAAGGATAAGTTTTTTTCCAGGTAATATAACAGTTCTGGCACCTGTTCCTTTTCCTTGTGCATAAGTTTTTCGGGATCAAACACGGGTGCTACAGGGTCCAGATCAGGAATGGCTCTGGTATAAACTATCTTTGGAGCCAGGATATATGAGTCGTACTACACTATGCTACTGGACTCATTCACTAGAGTCTCCAGGGTAAAGGTTTCAGCTAATATAAACGTTTGTCCCACTGTTACCCTCAGGGGTCAAAACTATAGCTTTAGTCATTCTCCCAGGGAAGGTTTTATTCAATTTCGTCCTCGGCAACGGCGCAAAATTTTTAGCACTCTGTAAATTCGTTTGGATGACAAAACGAATGATAGAGGTAACCTACAGACCAACTTTAAGGACAGAAACTAGCCTTTCCGACCTACAGAGGGCTCTCTCTAAGACTTAGTCTCTAAACAGATAATGGCTTTGAACCGTCCACTAGGTTTATTGCATTCGTGCAGTATTTTTGGTTCTTTTGGAAAGGGAATATAGAACCTTGGGCCATGGAGTCAAATTCCAGAAAGCGAGAGAAATAAATGATTTGGTGACTAAAACTTGAGAGGATAAAGGCTAAGCATGCAATGGTCTTTCAGTTCCAAGTTGTTGTGTGTGGCGAGAGAAAAATACATAAAGAAACTTAGAGCACCATTGGAGATGAATTCTAAATTACTTAGAAGAAAACACATGCGTTTAAATGGAGAAGTCTAAATCACCAAGCGATGAATTCTAGACTTATAAAACGTTCCAATTTAAACAAAATACAGACATGGATATACAAAAAATAGGAAATATGTACATAAGAGAGATCACAATACATCAAACCATCACCATTAGAAACTTTTCATTAAAGTCTCAGGACCTTTGCATTATATTTCAATCAGTTTTGAAAGATACATTCAACAGTCACTTTCTACACTACTTTGCCAACCAACCTGGATTACATTGAAAACATGCAATATATAGAAAAATATGTTCCTCTTGGGCTGCCATGCCCCCAACTACTACTCCTAGAAATTTGGCTCTGGTTATTCCCTGCCAAATGATCCTTCGAATGGCACTTACTAAGAATAGAAACTCAACTATAACCGCTCATGTCATAACCGACGTCTTTACCATGATTATTCAGTAATCAGAAAGATTCCATATTTAAGAAGTGATGTGTCAACGCTTCTCCTTTGAAGGTTCATTCGAATGATCGAGCACTTTATCAGACTCCTTCCACCCAGTTTAATGATATTTGATTGATGTCGCACATTCATTGGTTGTGGTATGCATGTGGCGGGTTTGTATGGCAGGTGACTGTGGACTGTCACTTGTGTTTCCCAGATGGCAACGATGGTCAGGAGACCATGCATCTCCTTCAAAATTGTTGTGTGTTCCACCTGCACTTGTCCTTCTCGACAGGTGGGTTTTCAACATCTGCGCGACGTATATCCACCATGCAGATACCTGTCAGATTCCTTAATCTCGACAGGAAACAGGACACGAGGAGAGAGGAATTTTTCACCACGTTCAAAAAGACAAAAATGGGGTCGGGTCAATTATCTTTCTGGCCTTATCTGCAGTCTTAATTTCTAAGAATTTTTTTGAGGGACCAGTTGTACCTTTTCAGATTTTTTACCTATTTTCGCAAGACCCCATTCCCCTTCAGCTTTGCTTGAGCACTGGCTAGAGTTGCACGAACGTTTTCCATGGTCGGTCCACATTCCTTGAAATGCTCTGCGCTTTTCTCCTCTGACATTCTCTATTCCTCGCGTAGCTGGATGATCGTGTCTTGCACTTCTCTGAGCTGTCTCTTGAGCCAATTCGCATTCCCTTCTCGACTCTGTGATGTTGATGTCTCGACAGTCCTTTCCACTAATTTATTTCTTAACTCCATGTTCTCATAGTACAACTAAGAAATAGCGAGTTGCGCTTTCTTTAGTTGTTGTGACGACTCCCGAACATTCATTCTTTCATCACCCAACCTTCTCCATCTGTCATAGATTTCCCATCTTCAACCCTCGACAGGTTCTAGTCGAACAACGTGCATGAGTAACTTCTCAGCAACCGATTAGATGCGCGGTTCATTTGGAGCTTGGGCCTCCCCAGGCTCCTTGTTCTTCCTTGGTGTGCCTCTTTTCTGGGGTATTGGTTGTTGGGGAGATGAGACTTCCACTGTCTTTCCTTTTCCTACAACCCCTTCTATTCCCGCCTCCACGTTGCGATATGTTGCTTCTCTCGTGGGTAGAGGGGGATCTCCTTTGGGGTCTCTGGGGATGTCAGCTGAAAGCAAAAATGAATCCCAATACTTTCCCAGTCGCCTCAATTCCTCAACTATCAACAATTTGATTAGTGAGATATGGGATAATTTCTTCTTTGGTTGGTTTTCTTCGGCTTAGACATTGTCCTCCATTCCTCCTAGAATTTGGTGGAAGAAGAAAGGTAAGTTCAATGGCTTCTTTCCTGTGAAATGCATCAGCAATATGATTTTATGTGGGTGTATTCTGTCAGACCTTCTTTCAAAGGTGAAATACTTTCTAATCAACTTCAAGAGTTTCTGAAAAGGCTCCCGTAGATACTGACTTGGAACACTTGTTTCGATCTTCCCGTTCAGGTAGTTTGGTCTAATGAATTCTTCATAGCATAGAACATCCAAAGCCATTCCCTTAGACCACCTCTCACCATGCATAGGGATCTATGTCGTGGATGAAAGAGTTTCCTCTGTCACCCAGAATGTGATTCCTGCAATAACCGTGTGGAACCTGTTAAATCTTAGCACGAACTATTCCACCAGTTTCACATTCTATCCTTGGATATTCTTGCAATAGTGCATGCATCTGATCTGTTTAAAAGATGCCCTAAAATTTGGATCTTCTTTGACCAACACCAATTCTTGAGGCTCGGGCCTCATAGTTCTGCCACTTCGCACCCTCTTCCTTATGTTTTGGGATGTCATCATGGTGCAATGTGTGTTTGTTCTGCACACGCGGTACTGAAGATGACACCCCCTTCACATAGCAAATGGATAATGATATTCTTATCCCAGACCTATCGGAGGGGCGGTAGAAGAAATTTGCGCGATAAGAGAAAATGACTTTAGGAATTCATTGTGCGATGCCTAGGTGTCACGGAGAATCTCGGTGTAGGAATGGGTCGACACTATGACAATGATGACGACATACTCGTTGCAGTAGGGGAGCACGAAAAAAAAAAATTGTGTGAAAAAAAATATGAGGATGAGAGGACGATTGTGAGAGGACTTCTCGCCCGACAAAATAACTTCTGGCCAACTCCGGCAGGTTCTGAACCATGATTTAAGACGGAAAAAACATGACAATCTTGACTGACCCGGTTTGTGACATAGCTGATGGAAATCATCTTTCCCGCAGTGAGAAAACTCAGGACTTCCAGGAAAAATACAAACGATGCATAAACTCGGATGGTAAATGAAATGCATGCAGAATGACTGGAATTTATAAATGAACGAGAGAGGGATTGAATCATGACAGAGGACACTGAATCCACGGCGACGAGAAGTTTTGAAGCAAACTGAAGATTTGCGCAGCACACTTGCGTGACGGGTACACTTTGGAGTGTGTAAAGTACAAATGATAAGAGCTGCAGAGTATACGTGATATGAGTGTCGTGATTTCTTATCCTTTTTTACTTCATAATGAGGTGATGATGGTCCTTATATCTATCGACGTGACCCTTACTCTAACAATTTTCGTTGACCTTTGGCACGTAAAATCCCTCTTTCTGACAGGACCCGACCCTTTGGGAAAAGACCCTTACAATTTACACATGTTTGATCATGATTCCCTTTCCCGAATCCAAGGCCCAGACCGACCACTTGCTGATTTCGACCCATTCGTTGTTCAGTACCTGACCTCACACACTTTGACACATAGACCATGACTCATTTAGGACTGACTCTAACTGAAAAAATGACGACGCTAACACTTTATTTATAGATGAGGCTCACAAATCCTTCAGATTATTTATTCCCTAAAATAAGCCTAAGGAAATAAAATAAAAGTGACTTATCATCCACATAATTTGGATACTAAGTCGAATTACAACTAAATGATGTTTTATATGCTAGAAATCCCAATAAAGGGGATGACCTCCACAAAATGTTCTCAAAGAATGCTCAAATAGTGTCCATAAATCCTTGAAATATGTCTCTAAAGAATGGCCATGTACATACATAAGTTCAAGGCACCTCCATGAAGCATGGGAGTGACCCTCCAAGTGAAAAAATGGGTCATAAAACCACTAAAAAAAGGAATGACGTCAAGCTTCTAAGAGGGTTTATCTAGCTCCAACGTATAATCTTCTACTTGCAAGTGACTTGGGGGGCCTCAAAACATGGCAAGGAATATTCGTTGGCCATTCTATCTCCAACGTCCACCTCAAAGAGGGGGGACAACCTTACCCCAAACCAAACATAATCCCTCTAAGTTGATGAATTCTTCAATTTTATCCATAAGTAATCAAAAGTGTGATCAAAATCCCCTCCACATAGCAAGGGATGAGTTCCATGTCATCATCTTCAAGTGCAAAGTCACTTAATAGACCTCCACATCATCCAAGTGGTTCAAAATAAACCCCATGACTGTCATAAAGTGCCCCAAGAGAGGTCAACCCTCCTTTAGTGAAGAAAATGCTTTAAAAATGTGCCAAAGGATGGGGGTGTTCTAGGATCTCATACATGGAAAGTGTAGAGGAGGTCCATGTGGAGGAAACATATTGTTCATGCCTCGAAGAGTGTGACCAATGCCTCAAAATTTTTGATATGCCTCGAGAAAGGTGACATTGGATGATCAGGTGTAGAGTCATCTATGATGGCTGAAATGTGGTACATACATAAGAAATAGAGGGTCGACGCGGTTAAGGTGTGCTAAACCATTGGTTTGACAACCCTTACAAAGAAAAGTCACCTTTTACATAGAAAACTATTAAGTGAATAGTTAGGGCCCTGTAAATCATGTATCCTATTAGATCCACCTTATAATGCCTACATACCTACATAGGACATAAATTCCCAACTGTAGAGGGAGTTACGACCTCCAACGGATAGTCGGATGGAGCAATAAAAACAAGCACCCTGAGAATGGGGATTAAAAGGAAATGATATGACTGCCCGCCTAAGGGGATCTCAGTAACCTCTAAATAACACGTGTACATCAAGTCATTCCATCATGGCCACAGACAAATAAATTATCACACTTTGGGAACATCAGAGTAGTCACATCTCATGAAACAATGTAGGGTTATGCAGATAATATGGGGTGTAACAAGGTCTAAAAACAATGCCTTCTAATGCACTATAATCCATAAATGAACATCAGGGGGGCATAAAGGGATTAAGGACTAAATGAACATGATGGAGCTCAAGCACCATTATTAGTGGAGGAAAACACTTGAACCTTAGTCCCTAAATTCCATGAGAAATACCTACAAACAACAACACAAGCCCACTCTTGGGGGTATTTGGTGTCATAGTTGGATATGGATGCCATAGGAGGTTTTATCCATAAAGTACTAGTTACAAGGACTTGACCCATGGTCAAGGAATAAAAACAAGTGTCTTTGGATACTGTGGAATCTTTTGGAGCTCAAGAACCTTGAATGTGTCCTCAAACCAACATATGAGTACTCTATGGGGGTTGTTTCAAGTCTCCAAGTGGCATATAGGAACCATGCATAGGTTTTGTGCACTAGAAATGGGTCTTAATTGATGAACATGGTTAAGGGAAGAAAAAAAATCCTTAGGCCTTAATTGAAACTTCTTGAGCTCAAGTTCCATGAACAACACCTAGAAACTATGATATAAACTCTCACTACGGGGTCTTTGGCCTAGGAGTTAAATATGGGTTCATTATTATGTTTTGTGCATTGTGGATGGATCTTGGGGCCTTTATCATTGTCATGGTAGGAAAAACCTGCCTTATACCCTTGATCATGGTCAAGGAAGGGAAACAACAACCATAAGCCCTAAACATGGCTTCTCAATATTAAGTTCCATGAAAACATCCTTGGACCACCACATGGGACCATGGATGTGTCACAATATCCTGACCATGATCAAATAATGAAAATAAGTTCCTTAGGATCTTATTGAAGCTTCTAAAGTTGAAGAACCTTGAACAAGTCCTCAACCAACATATATAAACATTATAGGAGGATTTTTCCTATGAGTAGCATACAAACATAATGAGTACATTTTGTGCTCTAGAAATGAGTGTTAAGGCATAAACATGGTTATGGGGAAAATAATGACCTTAATCCCTAATTGAACATTTTTGGGCTTAGCCACCATGAACAACAACTAGAAACCATGACATGATTCCTCTCCAAGGGATATTTGGAATTCAAGTTTAATATGGCACCATTATGAGGTATTTGGAATCATGGATGGAGATTTATCCCTTGGCCATATTTTATGGAGGGAAACAAGATCCTTTGTCCCTGAACCTTTATTCTTAGGCTCACGCAAAAAAGGACGAGAACCCAAACCACCAAATATGACCTCTCTATGGTATCATTTTTTCCAATTGAGATATGGAAACCATAACTAGGTTAGTTGTGAACTAAGAATGCGCCTAAAGTTTTAACAAAGGTTAATAGAAGATAACAAGGGCCTTGTGCCATATCTAAATATTCTCAAGCTCAAGTGTTGTTAAGAACACTTACAACCAATGAATCTTCTCAGTCTATCACACTTAATGCATCCTTAAACCACCACACAAGACCTTTATAAAGTATCTCTAGCTCACTAAAGGGATATAGGAACCATGATTAACAACAATGTAATCCATAAACAAGAATGTGTCTTCATCCCCCACTAGGAATGGTTCTCAGGGCCATGGTTGAGGTTATTTGACGTCGGAGTGGGATACAAGCACTATGAGTAGGTTTTGTACACTAGAAATGGGCCTTGGGGGATAAACATGGTGAAGGGGGGAATCAAGATGGTTTATCCCTAAATGAACCTTCTCAAGATCAAGTTCCATTGTTATATGAAGAAACAACCTAGGCCTTGTGCCCTAAATGTTGTTTATAAGGTTCAGTTTCCATAAAAAAAACCTGCAGACCACAACATAAGTCATCTCTAGGTGGTCTTTAGCATCATAATATGATATGGATGCCATTAGAAGGATTTTCAAACTGAGGATGGTTCGCGAGGCCCTTACCCTAATCAAGAAAGAGAAACAAGTTCCTTGATATATTGTTGAATCTTCTTAGAATCAAAATCCTTGGATATTTCCTTGAACCAACACATGAGTCATTTATGGGAGTGATTTGTAGGCCTCTATGTGGGATACATATTCGATGAGTAGCTTTGATGCATTGGAAATGGGTCTCAACACCCGAACATGGTTGACAAGGAAAACAAGGGCCTTATACCCTAATTGAACCTTTTCAAGCTCAAGTGTCACAAACAACATTTAGAAAATGAAACATGAGCCCTCACTAAGGGGTATTTACCCCAGGAGTTGGGCATGGGTGCCATTTAGATGTTTTACACACCACATATGGGTCTTAGGGACTTGATCATGGTCATTGTAGGGAAACAATATCCTAAGTCTCTTGACCATGGTCAAGGGAGGGAAACAACATCCACAAGCTCTAAACATATCTTCCCAAGTTCAAACACCATGAACAATTCCTCAAAACACCACAAAGGACCATGGATGGATCTTAGGGCCTTAACCATTATCAAATATCAAAAATAATTTCCTTGTGATCTTATTGAAGCTTCTTGAGCTCAAGGTACCTGAATAAGTCCTTGAAGAAACACATGGAAACTTTATAGGGGGTATTTGGCCTCTGAGTTAGATATATGTACCATGAGTAGTTTTTGTGCATTGGAAATGAGTGTCAAGGTATAAACACGATCAAGGGGTAAATAGTGGCATTAAAACCTAATTGAACCTTCCCGATCTCAAGCACCATAAAAAACACTTCAAAATTAGGACACAAGCTCTCTCAAAGGAGTTGTTGGACGCTTGGGCTGACCCAGGTTCTGATCTCAAAGGTTTCGAACAAAACCCTCAAACTATCGGCCCTCCTGGTAAACTAGAAGGAAACATTGTGCACAGACTGCACAGTGCAGTATCACCCCAGATAGCTTATGGGGGACTGCAATACTTATATGTCTGCAGTCAGGGAATGGATTGGGGTTGTGATATGTTCCTTTTTCTCATGCATCACAATTATTATCCATTCATTTAAATATAGTATTCATTCCTTAATCAACTATGCATGCATGTTGTTATAATCTACGCTAAATTTCATTATTTAACCAATAAACATAACAATAGAAAAATCATTCAGACACATTAACACAATAGGTTTACAGTGGTTCACCCCTCTGGAGATATTCCCACAAAGATATGTCTCTTCTTCTCTTTTATTCATCATTCTTCAAAATCTGCGCTGCGTGCATTAAATTCTTCAGGATTACTATAAGAAAATAGGGTAAGTACCCTCTGTGAGGCGGACTAGACCACATAAGGCTCCACAGCATCTGATCTAACCCTCAAAAGCCTACTCACTAGCTTATTTAGACCAAACTATCTCTCCTTCACCAACCTCTACTAGACCTCACAGGCCTTTATTTATACTATTTTATTGGCTCATAGCCATTACATTCATATCCAAAACCCTAAACCTAACATGGCTAGGTTTGTCTGCATGCACACCACGATGCTTTTCCTTTGTCTTTGGCATGTTGTTTTTCCTCCATCATCTCCATGTTGATTTTCCTCCACATCTAGCATGCGCTAAAATATAGGATTTTCTCTCCCAAAATAGGCCTATGCTCAAAAATAGGTTTTTCTCTCCCAAAATAGGCCTGTGCTCACAAATAGGTTTTTCTCTCCCAAAATAGGCATGCACCAATAGGCCCCCAACACTGACATGTGGCTTGTCTTGAGCCACGCAACCATAGTTTACATTCTGGATGGCTAGCTTCAAATTACAAAACACCTTTTCCAATTGGATGTCTTTCTCTGTAACTTGTGTTCTATGCTCTGCCATCTTTTCCACACTCTGCATTGTAATGTGTTATGCCATCACTGATCTACATTCAACATGTATTTTCTCTATTTTCCCCTTCTCTTCTTGCATTTTTTATATCATCCCCTCTTCTTCCTTCTATAATGGCTCCAGCTGAGCCTGTCTTACTTTATTATCAGCATGTGCAGCCTTCAGATCTTCCTGTAGGTTATTCGTATCCTACACACTCCTCATCCTCTCTAGGATGGATATTTCCTTTTTCTCTACTTTAATTCCTGAATTTCTGCAATTTTCTTCTCTTGATTTAGGTCCAATTTTTGTATTTTCTCGTCTTCTTCCATGTTGGTCCACATTTGAGAAGTCATGTCATATAATTCTTCCACTGCCTTAGCTTCCTTCATAATACTATTGATGTGTGCAGTAGCCTCCTTTTCTCTTTTATCCCTAAATTATGGGGGTGTAGGAGGAGTAAATTTTTCCATGAGATCTTTGATCTCATGTCTGTATTTCTACATGAGCTGCACAATCCTCTGAAACTTTCCTTCTAGTGTGAATTATGGCTCATGCGCACAGTCTGGTATATTTTTATAGACTTATGTCAATCCATTTTCTAATTTATTTGCGTGTCTCTTCTCATCCTCCTTCTCCATGGTCAACTGATCATAAGTAATTTGTAACACTTATGTAACCTCCCCGCTAACTTCCAAGTTAGTAGCATCTGCACGGGCTCAGGATTGGACTTATTGCATCACACTTGCTTGTAATATGTATAATTGTTTTGTAGGTATTTTCTCCATAACCAACTCAATTTGGTTTATTTCCCTAACTAAATCCTGTGTTGTCTCCTCATCAATTCTCAACATATTCTGTGTGGATTTGAAGGTGTCGCTACCCTTCACTACTCTCTAAATTGTTTCTTCATGGTCCTTCTACACAGGTTCTTTTTGTGTCGTCTTTGGCTGTTGCATTGTATGAATCTGTAGCCTTTGTAGAGTATGATGGACTTCCACCAACTTAGCCATGATCTCCTCCATTTGCGCCTCTACTACGTGTACTACATCTTCTCCGTTGTCTTGGACTTTGTCTGCCACTAACTCGACATCATCCTCTGTAATTGTGATTACTGGAGGCTTCTTATGGTATTTCAATTTCTTTTGTGTTTCCTCCTCCTGCGTTCTAGTTATCTTCTTCTATGAGGGTTGTTCCTTAGTATTCTATTCATCCTCCTCCTCAGGTTGAGAGGTTTCTCCATTCTTTTCATTTCCCTTTACTTCTTTCCGTGACACTATTTCTTTCTTCCTAGGACTTTTCGTTGTTGCACTGCTTCCTAAAGTTTGAGCATGCTCTGTATCCTTTCTAGTGTTTTCAGCTGGACTACTTGTCTTTTTAGATGTTCCTACCTCTTCTTTCTTTATTTTTTTGGCTCCTTTCTTTGTTGTTGGCACCTTCCACTGCGTGGGCCAGTCTTTGAAAATCCAGTCAACCTCTTCCTTTGATGTGCAATATTGTATTTCCATCCACTTTTTCTTCGGGTCCCTTGTGGCCTGGATCCACATGTGATGTTTGTATGCCTTAAACCTGGAAATCCCTTCATTCTCTTGGACCACCTCAATAGGAATCCTCCAAACATTTTTTTTTTTTTTTTNGCATTTCTTCCTTAAACATGGAAAACACTACATTATTTTCTTGTGATTATTATTGTCCTTAGCTTTCGAGAGGGTTTCATATCTCATTGCGTATCACTTCCCCTTCCTATCTACAAATGATAATAACTTTGGTTCTTGCCAACCTACCAAATCTATGAGTATGAGGATCCAGGAATAATGGAACTAAGTTCCATTATCCTACACATCCCTACAGTCAATCAAAAACTAGTTTAACAGGTATGGAGCCTTGTTAAACATCACTCCTATTGTGCATTGCATGTCTACTGTTGTGACTCATGTTGGGGCCTCTTACTTTTTTCACTTCCTCGGAAATTTGGAAGCTATTACCTTGTTGGTGAATCTCGTCGTGAAGTCGTTGATGTCTTTTATGACTATACATGTGTTCCCCCTGTTTGTTCTAAAATATGTTTTCACTAACTCTATAATTTCCTTTTCTCGTGATTTATTCTCCAGGTACTCTTTGGGTTGTGAGACAATAGTGGGAAACCATGTAATATTGGCAATCAAAGCAACGTCAATGGGGACCAACCTATCCATCCATAGGATACCTCCATGTACTCTGTCCAATAGTTTTTTGACACAAAGGCCAACCATTTTACCGTGCCCAAAATGTGGTATATCCAGCAGGTTCATGATACCTGAATTATATATCCCTGTTATCCACTGTGTCGGATCCAAGATGAGTCTTCTTAGGGGTTCTATCTCCCCCTTGTCCTCCAAATAAGTTTGATGTGCAGGGTATGAAAACTTCAATGCATCTCAAGCATCATGGTCGGTGTATCTCAGCTTCGACACCTTCCCCAACATATATTCCACTATGACTACGACATACGTGATGTAAGGTAGTGTGATATCTATTTCTTCTAATGCCTTCCTTTTCTGGCCAATGGCTAGGTGGCATTTTGCCACTATTTTTGTCTTTTCTTCTTCCTCTCCATCGGTCTCTGGCTAGTTTGGAATATCCTTGAACAACACCTCCTCTACGACATGTCTTTGTTGTTGTCCTGTGATTCCCTCAGGTTCTTTAGGTTTTTCCAGGTTAGGGTTTGTGCTGCCATTGGGTTTTTCAGAGCTTTGACCCATTTCTACCTGTGCAATCATTGATGTTTCTTCCTCTACCTTGGTCATTTTGATCGACTTTGTCATCGAGGTTGTGGCATCCTCCAAATATACAACATCCTCGGCTCCGTCATTCTTTCCTTCCTTCTTTCGGACTATCGAGTAACCCTAACATATCTCCCTAGGGCGCCAACTTTTGGTGGTGTCATGTTGTATGCTTAGTGGTCAATTGCTATCTTCCTCACACAATTTCTCCTAGGTTGTGCTCTTCAACTCTCTATTCGTTTGAAAATCGCTAAGTGTCGAACACGCTTGTGCTTTTCCCTTTTTATAGACTCGATCATTAATGTTATGTCGTATCTTTCACTTTTTCTGGTCATTTGTGTAGTGTCCAATTTTCCTTGCGCGCAGTCTTCCAAATTCTGTCACGCCAGTTGTTGTGCGATGTCATTCCTGAATCACTTATTCTTCCCAATTACTTATTTTTTGATTTTTATTTGTTTTTTCTATTTTTATCTTTGTTTTTCTTATTTTTCCACTTTTTATGTCTTTTCATAATTTTTCTTTCCTAATTTCTACTATAGTACACTATACACATGGCTTCCTTACAGCACTGCTCTTACTAATAGTTAGTAGCTTGATTTTCCTTATATAGTTTTAGCCGACTACCATTCACCATTCCTTGCATTTATGTTCCTGTCAAGTCCTTTAACTGTACATATTCTCCAAATGTGACATACTTCACTTCATATGGCCCTAGCCAATGCATTCTGAACTTACTGGGATGTTGCAAAAAATTGTTGTCATAGAGGAGAACTAGATCTCCCTCCTTAAATATCTTCTTTTTTATGTGTTTGTCATGCTAATATTTGTCCCTTGCTTTCTGCACCTCTTGGCGGAATCCTTCCAGAATCTTGTCTTCTTCTAGTTCCATAAGTTGACTTAACCTTTCTTGTACTGTGCCTCTTTCTATGATATTTGTAATTGTTTCCACTCGTGGACTAGGTACCAAAAATTCTAATGGCACCACTATTTCTTGTCCATACACCAATCTGAATGGGGTATGTCCTGTCAATTTTTTGCATGTAGTCTTGTATACCCATAGTACTGCTGGTATTTTTAAATCCCAATCATCTATGTTTACATTACAAATCTTTGTCAAGTCATTCTCCAAAATCTTGTCGAAAGATTCTACTGTCCCATTTTCTTGAGGATGATATGGTGCACTCTTCTGGTGATATACTTAAAATTCCCTAGTCATAGCATGGATCGTACTATTAATAAAATGGGTGCCTTGGTCACTCATCAAAATCCTAGGAAATATAAATCTTGTAATTACCTGCTCAAATAAGAAGTGTGTTGTTGTCTTTGCGTTGCAATCCTTGAATGGTGTTGTTTATTCCCATATAGTTAAATATTATGTCACGGTAATGATGTATCTTTCTCCTAACTTTCTTGTTGGTGGATTAATAGATCCTAAAAAATCTATTTCCCACTTTTCAAACACCTGAAAAGTTACTTTGGGTCTAAGGGGAATATCATCTCTCATGTTGGGTTTGCAAACTCTCTGACATACATAACAGATCTGTAAATCTTCTTTTGCATCCTTATGAACGGTTGGCCACCATAACCCTGCACGTAATACTTTATGTGTGGTAGCCTTTATTGCATAGTGTACTACATCTATACCTTCATGATATTATGCTAGAACTATGGGTCGTTCATGCTCCATTACACACCTTCTCAAAATGCTATCTGTGCCCAACTTGTATAAATGACCTGCAATTCGTTAATAGTCTGCAGCTCTGACCACCAAAATTTTCTTCTGCGTGGTAATAAAATCCTTTGGTGCAACTCCTGTGCTCAATAATTCAATGATATCAACAAAGTACTCATCAACTATCTGAACTAAAAATAACTGTGCATCAGGGAATTTGTCTTCTAAGTTAGTAGGTTCTTCTCCATTGGTTATCCTTGATAAGTGATATGGTCTTGCATTCAATTTATTTGGTTTAACTATGACTTCAAAATCAAATTCCTGGAACAATAATATCCATCTACAGATCCTCCCCCCCAACACTAGCTTGTTGACTAGATATTTAAGGGAAAAATGATCTGTGAACATTTTAAAGTGCTTGTCCAATAAGTAGTCTTTGAATTTTTGTAGTGCATACACCATGGCTACACCTTCTCTTTCCGTTGTGTTGTAATTCTGCTCTGAGTCTGATAACTTCTTGTTGCAAAAGCTATAGGATGATTTAAGTCACCTGCTTCTGGATGCACCAAAATTGCTCCTAGTGTTATTGTTGATGCATCTACGTGCACATGAAATTTATTTTCCCAATCGGGAAACACTAAAATAGGTGTTATCACCATATTCTCCTTCAAAGTATCCAATCCCTACTGACAATTCTCGTTCCACTGAAATTTGGTGTCCTTCTTCAACAACTTTTCCATTGGCATGGTGATATATGAATACCCCTTGATAAACTTCCTGTAGTACCCTATATGTCCAAGTGTGGCTCTTAACTGGCGTACTAACTTTGGTTGTGGTAAGTTCACAATTACAACAATCTTAGTAGGGTCAACCAGTAACTATTGTCTACATACCACATGTCCTAACAGTATCTCAAAAGGTGTGTTGAAAATACATTTCTTGGTGTTTAATGAGATCTGACATTTCTTGCACCTGTCCAACATGAGTCTTAATACTTCTACATGATCTTTCAAAAGACTAAAAATAGTCTAGTCATCCAAATATACTTCAAAGAACCTATGTATGGAATCTTATTCCTATCCTATGGAGCTATTTTAATCTAATGATAACCTGAGAATCCATCTGTGAATGAATATGCATCCTGGCCTCCCACATTCTCCAAGACCTCATATGTAAAAGGGGTAGGGAAAGGATCATATAAGCAAGCATCATTCAATTTCCATTGATCTACACAAATTCTTATTCCCCCTTGTTTCTTTTCCTAGACTACCATGGGATTGATCCATTCAGATTCTTCCACTGGCTCTATGATACTAGCTTCTAACATTCTGTCAAGTTTTTCTTTCAGTTTTTTCTTATACACTAGATTCAACCTGTAAGGTATCTATCAAACAGGTCTAGAATCTGGTTTTAGGGGTATCTTCATCTCACATAGCTCACCTTCTATTCCTTTCATCTTTGTAAACGTTGTTGGAAACAGGTCACTGATGCAATAATTATGTTATCCTTTCTAGTGTATCCTCATCCCATTAGTCTCCAATGCTTTCCATTTTAGGGTTTTCTTCTATCCCAATGTTGATTTTCTTGACCTTAATTGGTGAAACAAATGTCTCTGACTCCAAATATGGACCTTTGACCTCTCTCTCACCTTCAATATCTATTATCTAAATGTTGCGGGGATAATTTTATTCTAGTTCTTCCTCTGTGACATGATAACATGAGAGTAATTCTTTGACTTTTTGTATGTTCTGCTGTTGATATTTTTTTATAATTTCCTCCTCAAGTTCCTCAAAAAATATCATTCCTTGTATCAACTTCAGGGATGAATCGATATTGGGGTTCTCATGCTCAAATGAGAAGGTTACCACAAAATTTTGTTGTAATATTGTCCATTCTGTAGTGCCTTTGCACAGTTCCTTCTCTATGTACCAGTTCCCTGGTATCCCTTCCAATGTATGAATAAAGTAATGAGGCCATTCTTTTGGTGGTGTCAAACTCCATTTTGTTATTCATTTTTCTATGTGCTCATTTGGCCTTCCTCGTCCATCATATTTATGCAATTTATTGTTCCCCGTTTTGCATCGAATCTAATGCACAGTAATATTTTACATTGATACCAGTCTTGAATCATTTCCTTGTGCACACCCCACCATATTGCAAGTGTTTCCTTTAGTGCAATATCCAGGGCTAATAGCCTCTAATTTTCAAAAACTTCTTCCTCATAGTTCATCAAGAATTATTCTAGGTCGTTCAAAGCATGAAAAGTGGGAGGTTCCCTTACCTCTGTACCGACCCACCTTATTGCGCACCTCCTTGTGGAGACTTCATGTAGTCTTTGATGCCAGTTCTCCAGACCTGTATTTGAGTCTGAGGCACATGATGTAATGCTTCTCCAACTGAGTACCCCATCTGTAGTTGGGTTGACATAATATTCTCCCCGCGCAATCAACCTATATAACTGATTTATTTCTTCCAAGTCCAAACATTTCTCCTCTACAAAACTTTCTCCTTTTGAGGGATCCAATGGTAAAATCACTCTATATTTGTATGATTCAAAATTCATTTTCCATGTCTTCAGGTTGATCAAAGTCTGGTTATCAAATGCCCAGTCTAGTCCTAGTAATGCTAGGTAGGGTGTTGTGCCATCTAATATTTCTATAACTTCGAAATCTGTCGCAGTGTGTGCTCCATCCAAGCCTACTGTCACACATTTAAGTCTTCCAATTGGTAATACTCTATGTTGATTTGCTAATTTCAACTGGACAGATGAAGACCCCAATGTGGGTTCCCTCATAAACTAGCATGTCTTCTTAGGTAAGACATTCACTTCAGAGCCTAAATCAAGTATGACATCCCCCATATTGAAATCCCCAATGTTGGCATTTAACCTGAATTCCCTACTTGTTCTTCTTCTCGTATGGCGATGATTAACTCTCTTCTATTATAACTTCCCTTCTACTTATGTGTTGCATCTTTCTAGAAAGTTCTTTAAGACCTTAATGGATGATGGATCATTCAATAACTTGACACGGGATTGCAGAAAAGTATTTAGGTTACTTACTTTCTCTGAAGGTTGTTCGTTTATGGTGTGATCCATTGAAGTTGTCATCTCATACATTGGTGGATCCTGATTTTGTTGTGCAATTGATGTAGACACAATGTTCTCCTTTAGAATCTCCTATCTTTCCTCCTTAAACATATCCTTTTATTTCCGCGCATCAAAATGCTTATGTGGCTCAGTGTTCTTCTTGACACACAAGTGTTGAGCTGGATCTTGTTTTGTTGCATCATCTCCCATCTGGGCTCCTCCTCGAGTAACTATGTTTTTGTTATTCCCATCATCCTTTTCTTCTTCCGAAATCCACTGGACATTCTAATTGTTTTGGTTCCTTTTTTCCTATATTTTTCCCAATAATGTTGGGTAGTCTTCTGTGTCGTGGTCTGTTGCGCGACAATACATACATGTCGAAGGTGGAAGTGGACAATCTCTTGCATAGTGTCCTGGTTTTTTATAATTATGGAATACTATTGGCCCTCTGCCTCGTCCAAATCCTCCTTTACCTCGGCCTCCACCTCTAAATTCACCTCTATCTCTTTCTGATGTGTTGTATTGGGGTATATGGTTATACTACGCGGTATTGTACTGCGGTTGCGCATTGTTGTACTGTGGCTACACGAGATTGAATTGTGGTTGCACATTATAGAACTATGGTGCAAATTTCCCTGTCATCATCTCTACTTGCACCCTGTAAGTGTCTGAATTTCTCTCTCTCATCAATTCTAGTGTTTTGCAGTCCTTGTCATCATGACCCACTGATTTGCAAAAATTGCAGTAAGAAATTTTTGGTACTGTCTTATACTTCTGCATCATTCGACAATGATATGACTCATGCCCATGTGTATTACAAATTTCAAACCATGGTCCTCTTGTCAGTAAGGGGTTTGGCACCCCTACAACCAAGTATCGCGTAAAGGTTGGACATGCATTCGTATGGTGTCCTTCTATCCTGCATAACGTACACCAAACAACTTCTCTCTTCTTTTTCCCTTTGTTCTAGATCAACTAAAATGTGATATTCTTCAAATCCTCTTTAAGTTATTCTATTGTTGGATCTGTCTATTGATACTAGTTTTCTTCCAGCTACAGGGATACTTGCAGTGCCTCTGCCTGAGTTTGAAAATTTTGTTGTCTCAAAGGATACTTTAAGTGTGGTAATAGTCAATTCACAAATAACTGCCTATGTCGCATGTTAGTAATAGAGTACTTCAACTTACATTTTAGACGTTTGAACCTTTTATCAATCTCCAAGACAAACTCACCAGTACATTTCATTCATGTACTGGTCTTGTGAGCTTGGCTTCTGAAATTCATTTACCAACATCTTTTTCACCTCCGCGACAGTCTTTGGTGCTCCTTGTGGATTCTTTACATCAAGGCTCATGTACCAGTCTAACGCGTGGTCTCTTAATGTTATAGCCAACTACGCGACTTTTGTGTACTCATCTATGACGTGCTTTGCTTCCCATATATTTTCACAAATGAATAAATGCTTCTCATGATCCTTTTATGCCTCTCCCTGAAACTCTAGTAATATGATAGTAGGATCTAATCCTGCCATTTTGAAACGTGTTGAACTACTGCCTCCATGCGGTGTAGATAGTTTATTGTTACTTCTTGAACTTGTACCCCGAGTTGTTTGTCCTTTATTGGACCCCTGACCTGCTACACCTCTTCTACTAAAAATTGGTTGTCTAAAATCTTGTGTTCCTTCAGGTGTATTAGTCGCACATGAGGTTGTAGGTTCCACAGTAACTATGATTTGGGTTGGATTTTTTCTTTTTCTTACAGACTCTGGACCTCTTTTTTACCTTTCATATGTTGTGCACAACATTTCATCAATCTGATCCACAACCCAGAGATTCTCTACCTCTTCTTCATCGCTTGCCAAGCCCTCTTTGTCAGCTATGGCCCTCTTTTTTTATTCCTATTATATTGGTAAGGTCTACCACTGCACATCATTCCAGCGTTTTCCACTATCTTCTTTGTCTGGTCCTCCTCCATCATGATCGGGTCCATGGCCTCCTTCTACTTCCCCTTATCCATCTCCATGTCGATATCTCAGACTCTTGTCAATGCTTCCCCCCTTCCCCCATGTGCGTAGGGAATTTTAGTTGTTTGATTCCATGGTCATCACACCTTTGTCATATAATAAAATCTTGATAGAAGTATAAAGTGATCTTATGTACCTACCTTTGGGTCCCTTCAGAAAATCCTTCTCAGTAGTAGTGTATGAATTTGCAGTATCAATGACAAATTTAGTGATAAACCCTGCAATAATACTATCTAACCAAAAATCTACTGCGCACATAAATTTATTATTGACTTGATGCAACTAGATGATCTCCACAAGATGCCACTCTAGTTGTCTTATCCGATTTGTAGGATGGTTGTCCTTCAACCTCAATAACCACTCCTATAATAGATGCAGAAATTCGCAAAAAAGTACTTCATGCAAGTCGCTAAACACATATTTGTCGAGATATTTGTGTGGTGTATATTTAGGGTTTCAATTTTCCTGCTATGAAAACTTGAGTTCCTTTTTCCTTAACCATTTTTCAATATCCTCTTTCGTTGGATTCCATGGCCTGAACATTCCCTTCTACGTTTTCATTCTCTGTGATGTTCTTCAACATATCCCTTCCAATCTATCTTGTGCAGTTCCAGCCGGAAACATAACCATTTGTTGGATTCTTGGGATGACCCAGGTTCTTATCTCAAAGGTTTCCAACAACACCCTCAAACTATTGGCCCTCCTGGTAAACTAGAAGGTAACGTTGCACACAGAGTGAAAAGGGTAGTCTCACCCGACATAGCTTATGGGGGATTGCAAGACTCAGATATCTGTATTCAAGGAACGGATTGGGTTGAGATTTGTTCCTTTTCCTCATGCATCACAATTATTATCCATTCATTTAAATCTAGTATTCATTCCTTAATCAACTATGCATGCATGATTTTATAATCTATGCTAACATTCATTCTTTAACTGATAAACAACATAACAATAGAACAATCATTCAGACACATTAACACAATAGGTTTATAGTGGTTCACCCCCCATGGGGATACATCCACAAATATATGTCTCTTCTTCTCTTTTAATCATCATTTTTCAAAATCTACGTTGCGCACATTACACTCTTCAGGCTTACAATAAAAAAGTAGGGTAAGTACCCTCGAAATCCTACTCACTAGCTTATTCAGACCAAACTATCTCTCCTTGACCAACCGACCAACCTCTACTGAACCTCCTAGGCCTTTATTTATACTATTATATTGGCTCATAGCCATTACATTCATATCCAAAACCCTAACCCTAACATGGCTAGGTTTTTTTGCATGTGCGCCACACTGCTTTTCCTCTCTCTTTGGCATGCTGCTTTTCCTCCATCTTTCGCATGTTTCTTTTCCTCCACATATGGTGCGTGCTCAAAAATAGGGTTTTCTCTCCCAAAATAGGCATGTGCTCAAAAATAGTCTTTTCTCTCCCAAAATAGGCATCTTCTCACAAATAGGCTTTTCTCTCCCAAAATAGGCTTGCACCAACAAGAGTCATTGACATTCGAGTTAAATATGGGCACTATTATGAGGTATTAATCATCATGGAAGGGTATTAGGTCCTTGAACATAATTGGGAGAGGGGAACAAGATCCTTTATCCCTAAACCTTGCTTCTCAGGGTCAAGTTCCATGTATGCATCTACAAACCACCACATCTGACCTCTATAGGTTATCAATAACCTGCAAGGGTGCTATGGGTGCCATTATCAGGCTAGTTGTGAACCAAGAATGGGGCTTTCGTTCTAACTAGGTTAAGAGAGAAAAATAAGGGCCTTGAGCCCTAAATCATGCTTCTAAGGCTCGATTACCATGAATAACACCTACAATCCACAAAACATTACCTCTCTTAGGGATCTTTCAACTAAGTGGTTTACCAAAGGACATTATGGTGTTTTAGTAACATTGATGGGCCATTGAGTCTTTATAATGGTCAAGGAAGTAAAAAATGTCCTTACAAATTTAAGAAATCTTCGCAAGCTCAAGTTTCATGAAAGATGCATTAAAACACCACATAGGACCTTTCTATGGGATGTTTGGCTTCTAAGTGGGATATGGATGTCATTAATTAGTTTTATGCAGTAGTGATGGTTCTAGCGGCTTATACCATGGTAAAAAATGAAAATGAGGGAAGTTCACACAAAACCAAACCTTGTAGGCCTCAAGCATTGTGACTAAGGCCTCCAACCATGACACACGACCTCTTTGTGGGTTGTTTTACCTTGAAGTGTAATTTTAGGCACCATTAGGTAGTTTTGCACAAAAGGAATGGATCTAGAGGCCTTGAATATGCCTAGGAGAGGAAAACAGGTCCTCTACCTTTAAAATAAAGTTTTAGTGCTAAATATTTCCTTTTGAAACATGTTAGGATGGGAGAGTTTTACCTCTTTTTATTTTATGTAAAAATAGTGCATGGACATTTCTCTGAATTTTAATTTAAACTAATATTGTCTCTTTTTCTCTATATGTTGGCAGAGTTGGATACTTTGGTTTTAGATTTAGAGTGATGAATTTGGTGGTTCATGTTGCATAAATAAAACATAATCATTTTTCCAACTCCTTATTATTATTTCCATTTTTTATGAGGTTTTTCAATATGGTCCACATATTCATCTTTGATGAAACTACACACACTCATAGAACTCTATATGGAAACAATATATATATATATATATATATATATGAAACTACAGGCACTCATTGTATGCTAATCCCCGCTCTTGTGTGATGGTCAAGAAAAAAACTAGTTGATTAGTTGGAAAATGAAGGAATCCAAAGCATCTTGGATAGCCAGGACATGCCATGGGACTCAACCAAGAATGGTGATATAACGACAACTTGCTCCGATATGGAATCAGAGGACTGTAATCCCCTAGATGGGGTGTTGGAGAAGAGTGTACCATCAGGGTCAGAGCCCAATGATTGTGTGGAAGGCGATCATGTGGGGGTGCAGACACCAAGCATCCTCATGCATGAGAACGGTGACGACCAGTCCGTGTAAATTAAACATGGATTCAATGCGATTAAACTGTTATACTAGTGCCTCGATTCTCAACGTCTATAGTAAGGCTAACCTCTGTAGCATGAGGTAGTCTCAACATATGATAAGGAAGGTGGAGCTCTAGGACAATTGGGGAAAAATGAAGGATCACGACAGAGAAAATGTTCTTGGTATATCATTTGTTAGGGAATCTCGATCTACGAAGGCTCCTAGGTGGATGACACCTTGCTCATTCATGCAACATTTTAGCCTCAACACAGGGAAGAAAATTATGGGTTTGATGACACCTCGACACCGGTAGACGTGGATATATCCGCGGGAGTGGTGCTCATGTTGAGTTGTCTGACCACCAGGATAGAGAAGAAATACCCACCACTCAGATGCTACGTGATGCTCATGCTACCACAACCATCTTTTAGGCGACTACCCCACCTCAATTACGTGCTCACCTAGAGGAAGTGGAAGTTGAAATTCGATAGGAGAGAACCCTGAAAACTGACCAAGAGGTGGACGAGGCCATCACCAGTTGGGTACCAGATGTGGGAAACACGAGAGAAAGAGAAACCAACTACTGGAAGATAGTAGAATTATACTAGAACCTCAAAACACTTCTAGGATATATGGTGCAAACACATGAAGATGCCCAAAACACCATCTAGTTGCAATTGGATGGTATTCACCTACTCCTCATAGAAGATTTATCTTGTCTCCCATCCTCAAGCACTATGATGACAGGTTCAACCACAAATAGAACTACACAATCATCGCCTGAGCTGCCTCAGGACTCTTCTGCACCCCCCCCCAACTCAGTGATCAATATGTACATTTTTTTTTGGTTTTGAATGAGGATACCAAATAGTAGATATAACAGAACTTCCTTGATGGCAACGCGGCCCTTTTACTACCCGCAGGTCGTAAAGTCCACGCGCACTCACAGGATCTTCTTCTCCTCGGCCCGAAGAACTCTAAGGTCCTTCTATTTTCCTACCGGGAAATCTGCACCCATAGATTTCTCTTCTTCACGTCTTCCCTTTGTTCACTTATCGGGAAATCAGAACTCGCAACTTCGCAAGTTCTCGGTTGATCGTTGGCTTCTCAAATCCCCGAGACCCGATACATCAGTCAACGTTGGCTTCCTCTTTCCTCTATCGGAATTTCGCTCTATCGCGACTTTGCTCTATTGCGACTTCGCTCTATCGCGACTTCGCTCTATTGCGAATTTGCTCTATCGCGACTTCGCTACTCGCAATACCAAGCCCTCGGGTTTCCAAACCCCGATACCCGATGCATCGAAATGCCAATATACGCGGGAGTTGACTTTTCAACGGCCCCTTATCTCTCGGGACTTCGGACTTCGCGGGGTCGCGATTCCCAACACCAAATACTCGGGACTTCTCGCGGCGAGATCCCGATGACTTCGTGCCACCTGTACTCCATTTCTCTGACTCCCTATGGCCCACACTGTCGACACAACCGTTGGGATATCGCGTCTCGCGATACCGCGATTCTCGTTGCAAACTTTTGGAACTCCACCTTGCGAGTCCTCGATACAAGATTCTACGGTAGATCTGACGGTTCCTATGGCCTGGATCAACGGCTTTGCCCCTCCTGAGCTTTGAACCTCTTCCAACACTTACGCTGTAACTGCCTCACACCTCTGTGAGATCCAACGGTCCACGGAACTTCACGAAATTTCCTCGAAGGATTTCGTCCGTCCATTCTTCCTTATGGATTTCTGCGAGATGAGCAGATACTTCCTCTACGAAAGCTTGTTCACTCACTCGCCAACCTGCGACGCTTCCCTTCGACCTTCCACACAGCTTCCCTGCACTTACCCTTCAGTGAGTTCAAAGGTCTACTCCTCCTGAGCTTCCTTTCGATTCTCAAGTCCTTAGAAGGAACTTTGCACGCACTCCTTGCGGAAAATCTTCAACCTTGCCTAAGTGTTGAAGTCTTTCGACCCTGCGCACTCCTACAACAGTAGTCTTTCAAAGCTTTGCTCAAGTTCGCAACCCTGAGGCTTTCCCTTGGCCTACACACTCCTTGCATGGCACTGTGCTTAACTTCACCTTCGAAGAAATGAGAACAATTGTTATCTCTAATTGAACCCTTCTGTCAATGCACTCCTTGCAGACAATTCGACTGCACTCCTTGCAGGAATTCTCTGGTTCAATTAGAGAAACAATTGAAACTCATTCACTCACCCTCTCAGACTTGAATTCAACCATGAAATCACATACACAGCATATAAAAGAAAATGTATAACAGGAAGCAAATATTCATGAGCATAACATCAATACACAGAGAATAGACACATAACCATGGATTTGAATCAAAGCTTTCTTCTATTAATTCAATATTTGTACATGGGTGTTCTTCATACATCTCCCTGCTTGGTCTTCTCTTCTTAGATAATGTTACCATGATACAATGAGGGTGTCTATATCTGTTTTCCCTCTTGGAATCTAAACTATCAAATCTAGAATTAAATATTCTATCTACCAGCATTAACTAAAATAAATGTTGTCTATCTACCTACGGACGAGAGCTATCCACTCAAGGTCCATTACAATAGACAAAGTGCGCCTTCATAAATGGCTTCATTAAAGACTTGTGCAACAATCCCAAAGTGTTTTCAAAATTTGTGTTGGTTTGTCCAACTGTCTCCCACTCCACGCTGGCTCGCTTGATGTGTTGGCGATGCTCCTGGATCATACTCCTCGGCTTGAAAACATTCATGGGCTCCTGTCCATGAGTTCTTGCACGGTCTGTTCATGCTTTTGTATCATTGCTTCGCTCTCCCAGCTGGCATCTTCCACTGGATGATTCTTCCACTGGACCAGATACTCATAGTATTCTTTCCTTCTGGTCTTCTTACCTACTCTCTTGTCCAGTATGCACTCCATCTGTGGATTTTCTGCTATCGGCATCTGCTTCGTCCACTGGATCACTGGTTTCTCAGTTGCATTCTCTACTTCTCCAGCTCTGTATGGGTATAAGTCTGCGATATTGAATATCAGAGATATTCCGATGCCCTCCGACAACTCAATCTCATAAGCATTTTCTCCAAATTTTCTCAAGACCTTGCATGGCCCAATTTTCTTCATTTTCAACTTGTTATATGTTCCCCTTGGGAACCTTTCCTTCCTCAAGTGTGCCAGAACCAGATCACCAACTTCAAACTGAAGTTGCCTCCGATGTTGGTCTTCTCTGCGCTTATATTCTTGATTTGATTTCATCAGTCGCTCCTTCACCTTACTGTGAAGTTCCTTCATTGTCTCAGCAAATTCTTCTGCACTAGCGCTGCTAGTCGTAATCTATTCTGAATCCCTCATTTCAGAAACTCCTCTCGGCTGCATTCCATATACAACCTGAAATGGAGTCCGGCCTGTGCTCCTGTTCACTGAATCGTTGTATGCGAACTCTGCCTGTGGTAATATGCTATCCCAACTGCTATGGTGCTCCACCACTAAGCTCCTCAACAGGTCCCCCAGACTCCTGTTCTCCACTTCCATTTGTCCATCCGTCTGAGGATGATAAGCAGAACTAAATGCCAAGTTAGTTCCTAGCTTCTTCCATAGATTCCTCCAAAAATGCCCTATGAATTTAGTGTCCCTGTCCGAAACTATACTTTTCGGCAATCCATGAAGTCGAATGACCTCTTTGAAAAATAGATTTGCGATATGAGTTGCATCGCTAGTCTTTTGGCATGGGATAAAATATGCCATCTTTGAAAACCTGTCCACGACCACAAAGATTGAATCAACACCTCTTTGCGTCCTTGGAAAACCCAATACAAAATCCATTCTTATCGCCTCCCATGGCCTCTCTGGTATGGGCAATGGCTGATAAAACCCTGCATTTTGCTTTCTCCCCTTCGAATGCTGACAAATTCGACATCTTTCAACAAATCTCTTGACATCTTCTCGCATCCCCGGCCAAAAATATGATTCGCTCAGCTTCGCGAACGTTTTGTCATGGCCAAAGTGTCCTACTAATCCACCACTGTGTTTCTCCTTCAACAAGTTCTCCCTCATGGAGCAATTTGGAATACACAATTGATTGCCTCTGAACAACAATCCCTCCTAGATCATATAATCTATCCATGGGATTTTGTCTCTGAGAACTGGATTCTCAGCTGCTTCATACGCCTCTCCAAAATATGCATCACCTGCATACATGTCCCTGAGATTTTCAAAACCCACTGTTTTGACTCGGAATTCCTGCAGCAACAAACACTTCCTTCTCAAAGCATCAGCCACTTTGTTAGCAGTACCTGCAATATGCTTAATCACAAATGTGAAATTTTGCATGTAATCTACTCATTTTGCATGTTTCTGATTCAACTTCTCCTGTTGAGTCACAAACTGTAATGCATGATTATCACTATACAATACAAATTCTTTTGGGATCAAGTAATGTCTCCACTTCTTCAACGCCTGTATGATAGCATAGAATTCTTTATCATACGTGGAGTATTTCAGCTTCGTCTCATCGAGTTTCTCGCTGAAATATGCAACTGGTATGTCCTCCTGACTCAAGACCGCTCCTATGGCAAACCCGCTTGCGTCACATTTCACCTGAAATGTTTTCTGGAAATCTGGCAACACTAATACTGGTTGCTTCGTGATCTTTTGCTTCAACAGATTGAATCTCTTCTCAGCCTCCGTTGTCCAGTGAAAAGATTAATGTCGCTTCTTCACTGTGTCCATCATCGCTACATTAATTCGACTGAAATTCCTGATGAACTTCTGGTAGAAACTAGCTAATCCATGAAAACTTCTCACCTCAAATACATTTCTTGGTGATGGCCAATTCTTGATCACTTCCACTTTTTCCGAATCCATCTTTAACACATTCGCCGAAATGACAAAACCCAAGTAAATGAGCTCTGTCTTCATAAATGAAGATTTTCTCATATTTATCAACAGCTTCTCCTGCTGTAGCTTCCTCATCACAATGGCCAAATGTTTCAGATGCTCAACCTTTGTCTTACTGAAAATCAGTATGTCATCCAGATATACGACGACAAATTTCTGGATGAATTCCCTCAGGACTTCATTCCTCAACCTCGTAAAGGTACTTGGTGCATTTGTCAAGCCAAATGGCATGACTAGACATTCATACAATCCCTCGTTAGTCTTGAAGGTTGTTTTCCATTCATCGCCTTCCCTCATGCGAATTTGATGATATCCGCTTTTCAAATCTATCTTTGAAAAATACTTTTCCCCGCTCAGGCAATCCATCAGATCATCCATTCTCGGTAGTGGAAATCTGTACCTCATGGTTATTTTGTTGATCGCTCTTGAATCGGTACACATTCTCCAGCCTCCATCCTTCTTTGGACTGAGCATTTTCGGAACAGCACACGGACTCAGCCTTTCTTTGACTAATCCCTTGTCCAACAACTCCTGGACCTACCTTTTAACTTCCTCATTTTCCTACGACGTCAATCTGTACGCATCTTTGTTTGGAAAACTAGCCCCTAGTATGAGATCAATGTGGTGACTCACACTCCTCATCGGTGGCAACGAATGAGGTAATTCGTCTACCACGATGTCAGCGAACTCTTCCAACAGTTCCTGAATCTCATCTGGTAAATTGTCCACTCTTGTGCTAGTCAGAACAATTCTCGGCTTTCTGACCACAAAGAATTGTGGCTCTTCCTTCTTCTTAACCTCTGTAAGAAGTTCCTTTCCACTCATGAGAAGTATTGTGTTGTTCACTTCCGGTTTCACCTCCTTATCCTTTGTCGAAAGCAACCTGTATGTTTCCCCATCCTTTTCCAGGGTATATGTGTTCATTCTCCCATCATGAATCACATTTCGGTCATATTGCCACGGTCTACCCAGCAATAAATGACATACATCCATGGGAATAACATCACATAAAACCTTATCATTATACCCTCCTATTTTGAATTCAACTAAACACTGTTTAGTGACACTCACCTGATGTCCTTTTTGTAGCCATGAAACCTTGTATGGACTCAAGTGATCAGTTGTCTCCAGCTCCAGCTTTTCCACCATCTCAGTTGAAACGAGATTATCGGTGCTACCACTGTCAACAATAACCTTGCATACCCAGTCCTTGGTTTTGCAAGCTATCCTGAACAGTCTGGTCCTCTGAGCTAAGTCCTCCACCTCCTTCCTGGGTGTTAAGAGAACTTTTCTCATCATCAGTGACCTTCCACCTTCTGTGTCTTCAGTCTCAACATCACGCCTCTGTGTTTCAGTGATGTGAGCTTCTCCACTATCCTTCTTTTTCTCTGGACACTCAAAGGACCTGTGCCCATTCTTTCCACATGTGAAACATGTGATGACTCCACCTCTTCCTCTTCCTCTGCCTCTGGTACGAGGAAAAGTGTTTGCGTCAGCATAATCTCCACTCTGCTCACTACGATGTCCTCTCTGTTCAATGTATGGCCCCCTCTGTGAGGTTCCACCTCTCTCAACCTTACCCTGAGGTTTCTTCCATTCCTCCTTGGGCTTCTGGTACTTGTCCTAGGCAACTGCCTTGCCTCTGGGTTGACTTCTACCTCGTCCTCTCTGACCTTGCTTACGGCTCATCTTCTATTCTACTTTCAAATCCATCTGATAAGCATCCTCCACAGTCCTGATAGTAACCATGCTTAATTCATCCTGAATGTCGTATCTCAGGCCATTCAGATATCTAGCAACCTTTTCATCATTGCTCTCTCGATGACCTGCTCTGATGTTCAGTCGATAGAATTCCTCTGTGTATTCTTTCACTGTCATCAGTTTCTGTCTCAAGTTCTGCATCCTCCTGAACAGTGTGATTTGATAGTCCCTTGGGATGAAATTTTCATTCATCTTTGCAATCATTCGATCCCGGCTCTTAATTTTATGTTTTCCTTTGCAGCGTCTGTCCTCTTGTAGCTCGTCCCACCACAATGCTGCATGTACTTTTAAGCACGTGACAGCATGTCTGACCTTCTTATCCTCTTCGATATCTTCATAATCGAAGTAGGTGTCAAGAGCTCTAATCCAATCTAGTAGCTCTTCTGCATCCAGATTCCCCTCATAGACTGGAATGTCCATTTTCGCCTTTGCACCCATCCTAGCAATGGCTTTAATCAATCGCTCAGTTGATGCATCTTCGGCTACAACTTCTCCTTGTTGTTCGGCTTCAACTTCTCCTTCGGAGTCACTTAGATCTCCAGCACTGGCTGTGTGTCTCTACGTTGCCTCTATATCTTCTAGTCTCGCTCGGAGATCACGCATCTGTCTCTCCATTTCTGGATTTCCTATCGGCCTGTCTCTTCTTCTCACCTCCCTGTCTTCTAGGTCAGGTGACTGTCTCTCTCTCCTGGGAGGCATGGCGAATCCTCTTCTCTGCTACAAAAAGCAAAGAAGTATTCCCGCTCTGATACCACTCTGTTCGCAACGCGACCCTTTTACTACCCGCAGGTCTTAAAGTCCACGCGCACTCACATGATCTTCTTCTCCTCAGCCCGAAGAACTCTAAGGTCCTTCTATTTCCCTATCGGGAAATCTGCACCCACAGATTTCTCTTCTTCGTGTCTTCCCTTTGTTCACTTATCGGGAAATCGGAACTCGCAACTTCGCAAGTTCTTGGTTGATCGTTGGGTTCTCAAATCCCCGAGACCCAATACGTCAGTCAACGCTGGCTTCCTCTTTCCTCTATTGGAATTTTTCTCTATCGCGACTTCGCTACTCGCAATGCCAAGCCCTCGGGTTTCCAAACCCCGATACCCGATGCGCCGAAACGCCAATATACGCGGGAGTTGACTTTTCAACGGCCCCTTATCTCTCGGGACTTCGGACTTCGTGGGGTCGCGAATCACAACACCAAATACTCGGGACTTCTCGCGGCGAGATCCCGATGACTTCGTGCCACCTGTACTCCACTTCTCCGACTCCCTGTGGCCCACACTGTCGACACAACCGTCAGGATATCGCGTCTCGTGATACCGCGATTCTCGTTGCAAACTTTTGGAACTCCACCTTGCGAGTCCCCGATACA
The DNA here is from genome assembly GCA_010110895.2 of Picea sitchensis. Lineage (NCBI taxonomy): Eukaryota > Viridiplantae > Streptophyta > Pinopsida > Pinales > Pinaceae > Picea > Picea sitchensis. The sequence goes on along the minus strand of SNQJ01S0059814.1, from coordinate 3,979 downwards.
TGATTCTACAGTAGATCTGACGGTTCCTATGACCTGTATCAACGGCTCTGCCCCTCCTAAGCTTCGAACCTCTTCCAGCACTTACGCTATAACTTCCTCGCACCTCTGTGAGATCCAACGGTCCACGGAACTTCGCGAAATCTCCTCGAAGGATTTCGTCCGTCCGTTCTTCCTTATGGATTTCTCCGAGATGAACATATACTTCCTCTACGAAAGCTTGTTCACTCACTCGCCAACCTGTGATGCTTCCCTTCGACCTTCCACGCAACTTCCCTGCACTTACCCTTCAGTGAGTTCGAAGGTCTACTCCTCCTGATCTTCCTTGCGATTCTCAAGTCCTTAGAAGGAACTTTGCACACACTCCTTGTGGAAAATCTTCAACCTTGCCTAAGTCTTGAAGTCTTTCGACCCTGCGCACTCCTGCAACAGTAGTCTTTCAAAGCTTTTCTCAGGTTCGCAACCCTGAGGCTTTCCCTTGGCCTGCGCACTCCTTGCACGGCACTGTGCTTAGCTGCACCTTCGAAGAAATGAGAACAATTGTTATCTCTAATTGAACCCTTCTGTCAACGCACTCCTTGCGGACAATTCGACTGCACTCCTTGCGGGAATTCTCTGGTTGAATTAGAGAAACAATTGAAACTCATTCACTCACCCTCTCAGACTTGAATTCAACCATGAAATCACATACACAGCATATAAAAGTAAATGTATAACAAGAAGCAAATATTCATGAGCATAACATCAATACACAAAGAATAGACACATAACCATGGATTTGAATCAAAGCTTTCTTCTATTAATTCAATATATGTACATGGGTGTTCTTCATACAACTCTCTGCTTGCTCTTCTCTTCTTCGATAATGTTACCATGATACAATGAGGGTGTCTATATCCGTTTTCCCTCTTGGACTCTAAACTATCAAATCTAGAATTAAATATTCTATCTACCAGCATTAACTAAAATAAATGTCGTCTATCTACCTAAGGACGAGAGTTATCCGCTCAAGGTCCATTACAATATACAAAGTGTGCCTTCATAAATGGCTTCATTAAAGACTTGCGTAACAAGCCCAAAGTGATTTCAAAATTTGTGCTGGTTTGTCCAACTGTCTCCCGCTCCACGCTGGCTCGCTTGATTTGTTGGCGATGCTCCTGCATCATTCCTACAAGCTCCAATTCTCTCCTTTTACTTCTTTCTTAGCTAGAGATGATATTCTAAAGAACCTCCTTCAAAATCTATGGACATATGACTAATTTATTTGCTGCTGGTCTGGTTTCCTGAGCGGTAGGTCAACAACAAATCTTTTTTCTATAAATTTTCCTTTGATAGATTAATATAATTAGACCTGGGAGCTTACAAAAACAACATACTATTATGTGCAAATTTGTTTCAATATATTAAGTCACCGAGATACTAAACTCATGTCTTAAGCGAACATATGCATTATATTTTAGAGAAAAAATAGCATACCACTATTAGAAGAGCCTGGATTTTTATGACTTATACAATCTTTTCATTAAAAAAAGCTATATATTTAGGAAGATAATTAGATTTCCTAAGTTTGATATTTTACATCATATTCTAATATAAATTGTGTATATATCAATAATTCCTCCTAATCAACAAATTGTTGACTTTCTAGATTTCCATTACAACTAATGTCTCATGAAAAAGAAACATTAGCTTACACCCACTTAAAAAAAAATCATAGAAAAATACTTCAATTTTTTATTTTATTTTATTTGGACCTTGCAAAAGTTGATATATGTCCAAATTGTTCATAAACATTTGAAGTGTAAGAAATCTCTTTTAAACCAAATCTCAAGATTTTAAGTTTTAGCTTCTCCTTCTTATCACTTATCATTTCACAAATAAAATATGATATTGAACATTTTATATAAATTTAATATAATATTAAATATAACAATATTATTTTAGAAGAAAACCATAAAAAGAACACATCTACAAGGAAAAAACATATATATATATATATATTAGAAGTGGATTTAGAAGAAGAATATCATTAAAAAGCACATTTAAATTTAAAAAAAAATATTTCAACTAAATCTAAAATTACAATGTTAGTTTAAATATAGTTTTGCAGTAAGACTTAACATTAATATTGTATGAGTGAGTGAATGTATGCCTCGTTACATACCACCAATTCGTTATTTTAGATGGTGTGGTTTTTCCTTAGAAACCACCAAAAAATTATACAAATACATTATAATAGATTTTACCACCTTCCTTCATATATATATAAATTTATATTCCAATCACTGCATAATTATTTCTCACTTTTTGTGATGATTAACTTTATACTTCCCCTATGCAACAATATATGTTATATTAAATATATCTATACGTATCCAATAATATATACAATACCCACCTGCTCTATAAGTACTACATTAAATGCACCATAACTCTATACATAATGGATCCTTTTATTTCTACTTTATAAATACTACATGAAATGCATGCTAACTAGATACACCTCCGCCTATTAGTATAAGGTTCAAAGAAGGAATCATAAAATTTAGGGAAATGACTTTGAAATCAATATTATTTATTAAAATTTAGATCTTGTAATAAATTTAATTTTTAATTATATTATATTATAATAAAATATTTTTGTAAGTATTTACAATTTTTTTTATTAACTATTTTTTTAAAATATTTTAAATTCAATTTACTTAAAAAATATTCCATCTCCTTCGTAGAAAGCGTGTTGTGTTAAATGAACAATCATTGAAGGATAGAAAACCCTATTTTTATGTGCAAGACTTTAAAATATGAAGATATCGATACTCAAGTTTGGATTTTTGGAAAATGTGGATGAAGTTAGATTTTACAGATATGTAGTTGTAGAAGTAGTTGAATAAAGTATTAGGTTACATAATATTTAATATTTTATATGCTAAGTTTTATACAATTGAATTTAAATTATAAAATTTTAAATTCAATTATGTAAAATGTAAAATGATGATGATGATGATTAATGTAACAATCAAATATTTCTGAACATCAATAAGTTTCATAAGCAATTTATGAAATAAACTGAGACAATAACTTCATAGCATAATATTGATTTTCATAACAGCAATTTCAGTAACTTAGATTTATCAATGAATAATGATTGCATCGCAGAATGAAATAAATACATAACTTAACAAATACCTGGTACTGATGCTAATTTATGTTGCCTTGTTGTTGCCTTCCTGCTACGTGATATACAGATCAACCCAGCCACAAGCAAAGAATAACTGCCCAAAACTGTTGTCCTCCCTGCCAACTAGGAAAACTACCTAGCTCCAGGATATCTATGGATATCCTGACCCCCGTGCCCAAATCCTCCAGCAACTCGGTGCCTCAACTGATCAAAAGCCACAGCCAGAAACTCTCTGCTCAGAGCAAGTCCAACAATGCTCCAAAATCCATCCTCCACCCAATGTCGAATCCCTTCACGTAAACCTCCCTTCCTCCCTCATCCCTCCTTCACCGACTCCTCCTTTACTCCCTTACCTGCCCCCGTCCCCGTCCCTTATCCCTCCATTAATGTTTTATCTTCTCGGGATTCATAGGCTATCCCTCTCTGCATACGCAATCATTTTATAACATTTCTCATTGATTTCTTAAATTTATTTCTCAGGCCATTAAATGTGATCTTTAGTTAAATTATTACTTAGTTAACCGCAATTACTTTCCTTAATTAATTACTAATTCACTTTATTAAGATCATTAAATCATCTTTGTTTAATTAATAACTTGTTACCACAATTAATCCCCTAATTAGTTTTACTTTATAATCTTTACACATTTATCCAACTACAGTCGTTACATACACCCACCCTTCAAGAAACTTCGTCCCGAAGTTAAGGTATCTTATGGTACAAAGGAAAAGAGCATGGTTCACACCTTCATAACAAGTAACTGACATTATCAGTAAGTAAGTCAAGAAAGCTCATACATACTA
>SNQJ01S0059813.1:18140-31157 GCA_010110895.2 Picea sitchensis | reverse complement strand
AGGAATCGAATTCAGGGAAGCATATACTAACTCTTAATTAATTAATGTTTCAATTCCATGGATTCAAATGTGTGGTTTGAATAGTTTAATTTGAGGTTACTAAAAGGTCATTCATTTGTTGCATGTTAAATGGTGTCAGGTACTAATGCCAAAGGAAGGTCATACTCAACAATTCGGATAGGTAATGTATAAGGGAAGAAAACCATGAAGGAACAATTGCCACACCAAGGAAATCTACCATTATGCAACAATACCCTCGCAAATACGATCTCCCCCTGAAGATGATAGAGCAACAACAAAAACAGTAGTTGACACAGTAATCAAGGAGCAACATAATGGAATCAAACTCAAATAGAAGAAGAAGAAGTCTGAATCTCATGATGATAGAATATCAAACATGGAGGGAGAAAAGTTTTCCAACGTCAAGACCAATCTTCATGGTGGGAGAGGTGCACTATGACTAGAATCTATGATGGCCCACCAACACTAAGGGACAAATTCGAAATGTAACTGCATATTATACATTAAATCATAAACATTTATGATGTCCTTGTTATCCATCATTACAAAGGAGATAAGGAAAAAAGTTTGTAAATGAAAGGTCATGGGGGGAGGTGAAAGGCCAAGAGTCACGTTTAACTTCAATAAATACGGGGATTGTATCCAATTAAAGGGATTTTTAAGCATTGTATATCTGAAACTACTATGTTAACTAAAATTGAGAAGCCCTCAGTGTCGATTTTTTTTTGGAGAGAAGAACTATTGTAGATGGTAGTTGTTGTAAACTAATTTCAACTGACTATGTATTGTTTACATGTGTTGTAGGATGTCTTTTTGCTTATAGATTATTCATATGGAAAATAGAAATATCGATACAACTTTGCTTATTATTTCTTATGTTTTTCCTTGAGACGATGAGTTTCTAATGTGTGTAACTTCATGGTTTAGACTAATCTGATTATGTATTTGCATGCATGTGTTGTGTAATCTTGTTGATTTTTTACAACTATCTAGAGGAAGTTAATTGCAGGAATTAGTTTCAGTTACAAATGGTCATTCAATTACCTTAGATTGCTCCTAGCTAGGATATGATAGATTAGATTTATTTATGCACTTTTTAAGCTTGCATTTGCATCCCCATTGCACTCATAAACCATCCAATCACCCCTCAAAACCAATAATGGCATCTGGTCCATAATCCAGATGGGTCTCCTAAACGAAATAGTGCATAGTCTAATTGAGATCGTTTGCCTGGGAGTACCCCTTGCCGTTGTAGGGAAATTTCACCCCATCCATAGAATTGGCACTAGAAGGAGGGAAAAATGACAAGCCTACCCATGTTGAGTCATTTCATTAATTTTTAACTAGCCCATGAATGCTCTCCATATCTCTGTATGGGATAACCCTTTGAGTCTTATGAGACCCACTGAGGGAATCTTAGTCTAGACAATTCATCTCTTGTCAAACTCAAAGTTCGATGGTGAAGGGCATGTCTTTGGATTCACACATCTCAATTAGTTTAATGTCACTTGAAAAAATATTAAGGTTGTTCGGGACAATGAAACATGTTGATTGTTTATCCTAACATTCAAAGGGTTGATTAAAGCCTGGTTTAAGACATTGCCAGTGAAATCGATTCATAACTGGAAATAATTCATGGAAATATTTATTGTTTCTCATGTAGATTGTGTTTATCATGAACTCTTTGATGAACTTGCATAAGTCCATAGGCTTGGAAACAAACCCATGGATGATTTCTTTCAAAGAATCATGCAAATTTACTGCATATTTCCTGAAAGCGATAAACCCTCAGACCAAGAAATCCATGATTGTTTTCATATCTTGTCTTTGTTTCTGAAGGGTACAAACTGAATAATCAAATTACCCCTCATTCACAATAATCATATATGATAATGAAGGACAGGGGATACACGATCTCTAATCAACACTCTATTACAACTATGGGGGAATCTTCCCCTAAAATCTTAAACCCCTTAGACTCTTAATGTGAACCATCTATCGTGTCCCCTCTAGAGAATCATGATTATATTCTGGTTTGTAACAAACCTCTCATTGAGGAAACCCCATCATTTTCAAAATCTAAAGATCTTCATTCACTTTATACAAATCTATTTGACGATAATTACCCGCATGAGTATTGACCTGTTTATCATCCAATGCAATATTCAAATTACTCTTACAACATAACATTGAATGACAAACTACAACAACAAGATTTCCCATCTTTGATCGATCAAAGACTAATTCTTAATGACAGTCCATCCAGGATGCATGAAGTTCTAAGTCCTTTTCCATTTTTGGAACATGTTGAATCACAATTTTATCATGATAACCCTATTTTTGATGACCATTTTGTTGTTCTGGAATTGAACGTGAACACTAATTTATCATTCATTGATCCTTTGCAATCTGAAATTTTTGATTTCAATGTACAGATTTCAATAACATAAAATATAAGGTATGCAGAGCATAACGGGTTTTCAAATATCCATGAAGAAATCATATTGAATGTAAAACCTATCACCACGCAAAGTACACGAAACATTGAACCGATCCAAGATACATTATCACCTCAATATTTTCTAGAATCACATGTCAATATTAAGGGGAAAATGCATCACTAGTTCATGGATGTTATCTCAACGCTCCAGCACTCCTCACTTGATTTTGTTGATGTCATAGGAGAAGACTTAGAGTCATCTTTCGCTCAATGTTTCCCTCAAACTATCAGCTATCATCTCTCCTCTTAGTATGTGGGTTATGTAAAATGTGGGCCTAGGAAAATTTGCCTAGATAATGAGGCACTTCGGTTTTGACTGATGGTTATGTCAGGTTCTCATTTTCTTGCTTCGACCCCTAGAATGAATGATGCCACCTATACTGAGACTCTCTCACAAGGTATAGTGCATGTAAATTTTATTTATGGGTCTCATCAAGTATGTCACTCATTTTGTAATTCCTTCCAATAGTCTTATGGTGGCCATTATAAATTTTATGATGGAATTGAGTCTTGCTTGGAGGAATCTTTCATGTCTACATGTCCCATGGACCATAGTGCCGCCAAATTCAACATGCTAGGTTGAGATTTGTTTGAATCAATTCTTCCTATCTTTGATCCCTCACTACTCCATTTTGTGCAATTGACTTTTGATGAACATATGGTTGCAAGTTTGGAGTTACTTGATTGGCTACACTAGCACTATGATTTCACTTAACCCTTTTTCAACCAATATAGGATAGAGTAGGAATAGGACTGACATAGCTTGTTTTCTTCCTTTCTGTCTGCATAGTTTAGATGTTTTCTTTTATTGTTGCTTGTATAACATAGATATTCACTTGTCTTGGTTTCTTCAATAAAATCCACCAGTTGTTATTAGTTTAGTTTGCAGGTCACGATGGCTTGCTTTAGTCTCAGTTTCTTTGGGCATAAAATATTTATTCTTTTTATTTGATACATTTCATTTTTGTTGTTTGACCGAAAGCTTAGCATAACTTTGGTTGTCATGAGGAAACCATGTGCATAATTATTTGAGAAGTTCAACTGGAAGATTCATTTGCTTCACTACCATTCACTCTAATGATTGATAGTTGGACAACTTGTTATCCTAAGTTGATGAAAGGGTATTTGTTGAGGAATAATTTACAACTTGGGAAAGATGGAAAATGGGTTGAAAGAATCATATTAGTTGTTCATGGCCTTGTTGTCTGTAATCCACAATGGTTATGAAATCCATATTGACCAATCTTTCGAAGGCCATGTTTCTTGCAAAAGCTTCTAGACAAGCACGATGTTGTGATGGTATCTTGGATGCATTCTCTTGGTTCCTCAAACAAATATTGGTGAGATAAAATCTATTATAAATCTTCTCAACATGTTACTATGTATTTGTATAGATTTGAACCCTTGATGATGCGTTGATTTCAAGAATGTTAATGGTAGATCATCGATTGGTTTAGAAGAAATGCGAAGTCTTAAAGCGGATTGTGATCACCATAGCTTAATTCTTTCACGGTGGTGTCTATTGAGTAGAATCATAGAGTGCTTATTGTTCTATGAAGAGGATGTGCCTGAGACTTTATGACACATTTTTCCCTTTCCTAGTCCTTTACGTTGTTTTTTTTTTTTGGTCGGAAAATAAATATTGTACTTTTCCCCTAGCATGTACTTATAGGAGCAAGACATCAAGTTTCAACTTACTTCTAATTGTTCTAAGCATATTGAAAACAATGAGAGTTACAAAGCACTTACACACAAACAATTTGATGTTATCTTTTGGCACCACAAGTTCCTAACCTTGAATTTTGAGGTCAAATACTTTGCCCAATCATCTTCGATGACAATATAGATATCCTTTAATTGGTCCCGTGATATCGAATTAATGAAGTCTGTTTTCTTATCATCATGCATTAGCCATATCTCGGAAGACCTGCATAGTATTTTTAGATCAGATCGCTTAATTTCACGACTTGGGTTTCTGAACTGATATGTTTTCATCCTTGTTGAAGTTTAAAAATGTGTCCTTGAAGCTATTTGACTCAGATTTAACCATCTTGATCTGATTTCCCTCTCTATTTCTTTACTCTTCAAAAACTCAGATGCAACATATGGATTTGGACTAAGTGATTGGTTTTCATTGGTTCTCTCTTGATATGGTCTTATTTTGATTTATTCATGAAGTGCAATGGTCTGTTGCCTTAATCTTCATCTCCTTGGGGGTTGTTACATCATGATGTTTTTGTCACTTTTGGGTTTTCAACTGTTGAATGGTAGATACATTACAACCAAGCTGTGAAACTCTCAACGGAGCTCTCCGAGGAACTGGTCTAAATTTTTTTGGGATTTATGTTGAGAAGGCTCATCACAAATGATATTTCAAAACTCAACCAAGTACACAAAACTCAAACCATACAACATGATGAACATTCACTTTCATAAGTATCACCGATTGATCTACAAATCCATGGTCAAGGAAGTTCTTAGTGGAAATGTGTTACATGCAACCTTTCTCTTTAATTTTCATGGATGATGTGGACACTTACCTCAATTTTTGATATTGAACTTATTCAAATCCCACCATACATGATCTACAACCTGGTTCAAAGAGGTAACAATTGAAAGAGTGTCGATGGCAACAATTTGATGAACATTTTCAGATGGGAAAGAGCACTATGACTCAAGAATGATGATTTTTAGTCTCTGGGATATTGATCAACAAAATTGTTCTCAAATGCACTTCTTCGAGGAAGAACTCATGATCATTATAGGAATAGTTGTATGTTTCTTGAAAGAGAACTTCCACTCGATAGACCAACATTCAAGCTAAGAGGACTTCAACTCTCTACTAGGATATTGGCAACAAGAATTTGTAAGACTCATGATTAATTTCATGCATCCAAACATGTATGGTTCCCTATGTTTTCAAAATAATTATCTTTTTTATTTAGTGTCTTATGCTAGCCTAGATGCAAACTTTAGACCTGGTTTATGTTGTGAAATCTTTGCAAACATACTCAACATTGATTTTGGTCAGATTTTCTAATTGGTCAAATAATTGTGTTTGAAACGACTAATAAATAAATCTACATCATTTGTCAATGGTTTTAATGATGATACTTTTTTTCCACATGTGTGTAGATCCCTCTTGTGGAAGTTTGTGCTCTCTTGAAGAGAAGGACATGACTTGAAGAAGACAAATGGATTCAAAAAATTCGACATGATCACGAGACATTGTTGATGTTTGAATCTGTTAAGACCGAAATGACAACCTCACAAGGATATGAATACCCCTGCGTTTTTAAATAGGTGGTACTCCTCTTTGGATGAAAGATACATCTATAATATCTTGACTAAGGAGAATGCTAAACAACAAACCCTAGATATTTATTGCTTGGATTTATTCAACAAAATGGTTCTTCAATAACTTGATCTGATCTTTATGTGAAGAAAATTGTCTTTTAACAATAGAAGAATTGAAGGAGGGCTTCACATCAGAATTTCTTTGTGCTCAACATCAAACATACAATTTTCTTAATCATATAAAAATGCGTCCATATCTTCTTCACGAGAAATAGGAGAAAATAGTTTGATCATCTCAAATAATTTTAAAAGATTATTACTTTTAAGATCGGAAGAGAATTTGATAGATCAATTTCAAATATCTCATACTTAAGACTCAAAGTTACAAGATACAATTGAAATCAACCTCGGAGTAATTATTTGTGGAGTTTTATTCATGAAATATTTTCAACAATATATAAAATCTCTCACAGTCGCATTCATGGTTGAAAATGCTCCATGATCACATAAGAAATGTCTTTGAATAATTCAATAAGAACACTCAAGAACTCAACCTTGTGCTCAATTTAGAGATTAAAGCATAAAGCTATGAGAAATGGTGTAAAAGAAGAAAAAGAGTGGAGAAGATGGAGATCTGTTGTCATTGATCAAAATATTCACTGCATATGATGTCTGTACCTTCTTCTTCTAATCTTCTTCCCCTTTGATAATTATGATTGTGGAACTCTTGATGAAATCCTTATCTTTTTAAAATTAGATCTTTTAACTACTTGAGTAGTTAGGGATTTTCCTTTCTTGAATTTCCCGTACACTTTTATTATTGAAGTATTCTCTTTAATTAATGCCTCATTAATTCTTCATTAAAGAACTTACATCATTATTATCTGCATCTTTAAAATGGGTTCCTTTCCGTTTTTAATAAAATTTTTCATATAAAATTTTATTTTCAAAATTTAATTAATTTTCCTTTAAAAGAGGAATATTGTGTTTTGATTTTATGGATAGGATAATCAATTTTTTAGCCATTTAAATAACTTTATATGTTATCTTCATTATCTTATCTTTCCAACGATATAAATTTTATCCAAATATGACTCTCGGATCTCAAGATATGAGCTCGTGAAGTTGAGTTGTCAAGTGGATCCATTAAAAATGAAGTTGGATGATATTTTAATTTCTGGGAAAATGTATCAAATTTCACCCCTTCTAACCTATACCATCATCTTCTTCATCGAAATACATTTCCAACGGTATAAACTTTGTGCGATTTCGTCAGTCGGAGCTTAAGTTATGGTCTTCATAAGTTCGTGACTCAGGGATCGTCGATCGGATGTCTTGGGGCAATCTCAACCCTTGGATTAAATTTCGTGCTCCCTTTATAAAAATTTGACCTTTTGTGGTGAAAATGTTATCCCACATGCATGGAATTATTTGGGTTTTAATATTATATACTACTAAGTGATATGCACACTTAGTAAGAAACATGAAAATAAAAGAAGACTATGGGGCTTAAGAGGGTTTGACCTCCCCTTAGAAAATTGATTAAATACTAAAATTTTGACCAGAATTATACTCCATCCACACCCAGTTAGCATATGAATCAACCATCCACATATCACCACATATCTTCACCTAATAAGTCACCATCACAAAATTATACTCCACCCACATCGACAAAACATATGAGTCGGTCGTCCACATATCACCACATGTCATCACCTGATAAGTCACCATCAACTTCCATATGTCACAAGTTAATTGGATTCCATGTGTCACATTCCCATAGGTTTCCACATGTCGTCATGTAGTTGGATATAGATCTTCCACATGGCATAGTTTCACCGATTAATAAAATTTCAATATCATCAAATTATGTGTTGCCATGTGTCATGGAACAAGTGGTTAGCAATAAAATATTAAGTCATAAGGTAAGTGGAAAATATGTTAAGTGTGGGAGGAGGGAACGAGAAATGGGAAGGAGTGGGTAGTTAGGGAAGGGGGTAATTTGTGGGTAGCAGAGGTTAAGGGGTGGGGTAGTATGGCATAGGGAGACGTGGGGGGGAGGGGTAATTCGTGGGTAGAAGAGGCAGAGTTAGGGGTGAGGGAGGTGAGGTAAGTGAGTGGGATATAAATGAGTGGTCCGCCACCAAAGAGTATGCAAAATAATATTAAGTGTGGAATGAACAAATGGGATAAGGGGGCTGGAGAGATAAGGAGGTAAGGTAGTATGAAGTGTAGCGGGCTGGGGAGTATAACGAGGGTGTGAAATCCCATAGTGGAGTCGGTGAGGGAGAAACCAAAAATAAACTAATTATTGGTGGCATCCCGAGATATATGTGGTGTATCCACAAGATTTACGTGGTTTATACCACAAGATTTTCACATGGTTTATTCCATGGATTTTTATGCGGTTTATTCCATAGAATTTAAAAGAATTGAAAGAGGATTTATTCCAAGATAATCAAATATGATTCCAAGAAATGTCATGGTTCCATGAAAATGATCATGGTTCCCAAAAATTATTCGTTCCAAAAAAACTGGGTTTGCCGCAAAATGAAGAAGCACTCATTGGACATTTAAACGTAAACTTGGATATCTTGAGCATACAAACTTGGATTTTCGATCTAAAAAATGTGTGGTGAAGCTGAGATTGAGGGATACATAATAAGATCTTGATCGTCCAAAATTTTTCTTCTTTTTATATCATGTTTTATTATTATTCCAGGAGCAGGAAATTATAGATGACCAATTTTGCTCAATAGACATGTACAAGTGCATAGTTGGCATCACACACCTAATTTGAACTAGTGAGGATATGAGCATGCCATGTTGCATAATAAGTTTTATAGTTTGGAGACATAGAGAGTGAGTGAAGATCCCACACAGCTAAAGCAAAGAAGATGATGGCTAACAAATGGAAGCTCGTTGCAATCCTTACTTCTTGGATCACAAGGTTGCAAAGATGAGCTGGTAGTTTTCATAAAATCATGATGAGAGATGCAATTATTAGCCAATGCTAGCACCAAATCCCATATCAATGAAATGATATGATCATACGCTTTCACAATGATTATTCTTTCAAGAGGTTGCAAAAATTCTTGTTGGTTGGGATGCATGAACATCCTTAAAGTTGCTGGAAACACTTACATTCATGATATATTTTTCAATTTACTTTTTTGGTTGACTGCATATCTTTAATCTTTATTTATCTAAGGTTTCATTTTTCAATTGTAGCATATTTTTGGATGAAATTGTCTTCTATCTTTGAACATGACTGCTCTCATTCATTCTTTATCATATTTTCCCTTGGAGGTAGTTCATTCTCTAATTTCCATTTGTCTTACAATTCCTTATTATATTTGATGGAATACAAACATCTCACCTTCATTTGTATTTTACGGGAAACACCTTTGCACTAGAAACGAGCCTAAATTAGCATGCATCTCTTTCTTGTCTCATGAAATGAACAACAAGTTCTTCTTGAGTATAAATCAGAACTATTTTTGGAATATTGTGACAACAATAAGACCATGACTTAACAGAGTGGTTAATCAACAATAATTCTTGCATGATAGATGGTGAGCAGATCCTATGTAACGGGGGAACCATCCACACACTAAGTAGTTTCTCGTGTGGAAGGTGAAGTGTCAGTCTAAAGGATGAAAATCAAAAGGGATAACTTTATGTAGCCAAGTGCAACAAATATACAAAATAAATCTCAATAGTAGGCAGTCATCCCCTATCAGGATAAAAGAAGGCCACCGCTTTCCCCATCCATCGGATGCTAAGAATATACTAAATAATCCAGGAAGGAATGGGAAAGAAATCTTGACCATATGAGGGGACATGCAGACATATCCATTAGGGCTATGGATACTCACTCACAAAGGAGTAAGGTCTATGACGTCGTGGTGACTCCATCAGGGCTATGGATGCTCACATGAAGTGGAGAAACACCTGAGAGATAATAGATACACACCTAGTGAAAATATTTTTGACATTCAAAACCTATATCATCCCTATGACAAAGATGCCAACCTGAATCATCGATGTAGTTTAATGAAATAAATCTCACCATCATTCATCCTCTTATTACAACAAATGAACTTTTCTAGCTGACATGCAAGCATCACTAGTGAGCCCACCACAACATAATCTTTCAAGGTAATTATTGCACCTTAATTTTGGAATTTCTTATCTTAAAAGTAATTATATGACCCTATACAATTTTTTTTCTCATAAGTTAGGGAAGACTAGTAGAGATTTTGGCTTCACCCAATGTGTTTCCATTTGTTGTGCCCGCACAACACCCTCCCTAATTTCTTCTCTTATCTTTTCCCTAAGAGAAGAAATTGGACCCCCTACTAAATATTTTTATTGGAAAGCCTCTTAGATTCTTTCATGCAAATAGAAAATCCCATGTCCCTTTTCTCACTCTCTATGCTTTACCACTTGTAACGTTTCTTTAGATCATTCGGACCCGTCGATACATAGTATCGATGATTTCCCTCTTTCTTTGCCTATACATAGTGTATCGTTGGACATTCTTCTTCCTCCATCAATACAACCAATACTGGTGAGTTAATTATTTCCTCGTTGATACATCGACACTATCAGTCCTTGACCATCGATACATCGATGAACTTCTACTAAACTTTTCCTACACTTAAAGCTTTATCATCGAGTAAGTTCATGTGATCAATGCCGGTACACCATAGATGTTCATACTATTGTCCCCAACACACTCAACTTTACACTGATGTACTTCCTCCCATCTTTTTCGATACATCATGTATCAACAAGGTTCCTCTCATATTCGTTGATACATCACATATCGACAAATTTCCTTCCTTTCTCTCTTATATACAATGTATCAGTGAGGTTCATCTCTCTCTCTCTCTCTCTCTCTCTCTCTCTCTCTAACACATTGCTTGTTGGAAAGTCTTCCTCTTCTATCACTGATGTTCCAACATAAATATGTTGACCCCTCATCAACACTGAGTGTATCGACAATGATCTTATTTTCCTCACCGACATAGACCTTGTCAGCAAGTTACACCTTCATCTTGAGCTTTTCCTGTTGGTTAGGTTTCTATCGTTTCCAATCATTAATAATTTCATGTATGACTAGTTAATTAATGATTGATCACCTACCCCTCCTGATGTCCTGCATGTTACAGTCATAATTCAGTATGTTTGTGTCGCTAGTAGCTTTCATTGTGCATACCATACTAGCATGCATGTTTTGCGCCTTCTTGATTTTATGACTAACCATGATCATGAAATTATCGTCTATTGTCAGGTGGGTTAATTGCAACATATATAAGACTTACGTTGGCTCTTAATTGGATCCCATGGGAGAATTGGTCCTCATAGCTCCTAAACAATGTTAAGTGCTCCTAATTTCAGTTGGCTATTTTTGTGGGATTATATTTCTGAGCCATTGATAGATGAACTCAGTTCCAATGGATGAATCAAGAGCCTTTATAACACACATAACACAGGAACTGACAAAA
This sequence comes from Picea sitchensis, assembly GCA_010110895.2. Classification (NCBI taxonomy): domain Eukaryota; kingdom Viridiplantae; phylum Streptophyta; class Pinopsida; order Pinales; family Pinaceae; genus Picea; species Picea sitchensis. The sequence goes on along the minus strand of SNQJ01S0059813.1, from coordinate 19,823 downwards.
ATGAATTCGAGCAAAGTAACAACAAGAACAAGACCCAAAATTTCATTAAAAAATGTCTTTGCTTGAATAATTGGGCATTTTTCAAAGTGTATTTTTCATTCCCAAAGACAACTGTACAATTTACGCAATTATGATTCCATTGTAGCTGACAAAATCAAAACCTGAGGCTTAGAAATGTCAAAATGATCACCAAGGATTTCCCATCAAGCAAGCATCATTAATCGTGATCTTCATTAAACATGAATATACTCAAATGATTGAATGTATCTCACTAGAATATTCTCCTTGTGCTCTCCGAGTTGCAAAAATTGACCCCTCAATTGGACATCGTATGAGAAAGTTATGGACTTTTGAACTCAAGCTTTTGTTGTTTCTTTCCGTCAAAAGGTACACTTAGAATTTTTTTGATTTGTCTTCCTTCAAAGGCGAGTTGTTGATTAACTCTCCGATACAAAAATGATAGTAATTTTTTCTTAACTCTCTGATATACAAAGGAGAGTTGTTGATTAAATCTCCGATACAGGGACAAGACCATGCCAAACCACCTTTCATATTTTCATCGTAACTTTTGAATCTGATACCCATTTCACATGTTCCTTATACCGTTGGAAATTTATTTCCCATATCTACAACTTCATAGTTATATGATTTGAGAAATTCTCCACCAATTGTTCACTTTTTTCAAGAATAAGATCTAGCACATTGTCAACAGCTCCGGAGAACACAACACCTCAACCATGAGCAAAGGAACCAGGAACTGAATTCAGGGAAGCATAAAATAAATCTTAATTAATTGATGTTTTAGTACTATGGGTTAAAATTTGTGGCTTTAATATTTTATTTTTAGGTTACTTAGAGGTCACTCATATGTTGCATGTTGAATGGTGCGAGGTACCAATGCCAAAGGAAGGTCGTACTCAATAATCTAGATAGGTAACGTGCGAGGGAAGAAAACCATGAAGGCACAACTAATACACATCGAGACAATCTACCAATATGTAGTAGTACCCTTGCAAATACGATCTCCCCCCAAAGATAATATAGGAACAACAACAACAACAACACCAACAGTTGTTGCAGCAGCCGAGGAGTAGCGAAATGGAATCAAACTCAAATAGTTGAAGGAGAAGTCTAAATCCCATGATGATCGAATATCAAATGTGGAGGGAGAAAAGTTTCCAATGTCAATACTAGTCTTCATGGTGGGAGAGGTGCACTATGACCATAATCTATGATGGCCCGCCAACACTAAAAGACAATTTCAAAATGTAACTACATATTATACATTAAATCATAAACATGTATGTTGTCCTTGTTCTCTCATCATTACAAAGGGGATAAGGAAAAAATTTTGTAAATGAAAGGTCATGGGGGTAGGCGAAAGGCCAAGAGTCACGTTGAACTTCAATAAATACAGGGATTATATTCAAATAAAGGGTTCTTGAAGCATTGTAGATATGAAACTAATGTGTTAACTAAAGTTGGGAAGCCCTCAAGGTGAATTTTTTTTTGGAGAGAAGAACTCTTGTAGATGGTGGTCATTGTTGTTGAAAATTCAACAAGAAACATGTGTCTAATTTAGTTTTCCCTTAATTAAATTAGACAATAAATATTAATCTATTATCTCATTCATAACTGAGTGATTTGGAATTGTAACAGAATTGTAAGTGTAGTTAAGTGAGT
>SNQJ01S0059813.1:0-11953 GCA_010110895.2 Picea sitchensis | reverse complement strand
GAAAGTAATATTTCAAATTATTCTTTGTGTATATTGTCATATTGGTATCCTTACTTCTAATCCAACTTCATGATAACACATGCTTCCAATATTTGGTTGATTAGTGCATTGATTATTTGTAAGGGATATATATATATATATATATATATATATATATTACTATAATCTTGTTCAATCTAAAAGATCTACACATTTTCTCTAACATCCATCTTTCAATAGAATATTACAATATTACAATATATAATATATTAGAATATTAGAATATTACAATTGTATACCATATTACAATGTAATATGGTAATACCATATCTTGTGTAATTTTGTTTTTAAAAACTTAAAGTCATCGTTGCAATATCGACGATAGTTCGTCGAAAACAAAATTTTCGTCACAATTTGCCATGGATTTTCATCGCTATTGCCACAGATTTTCATCGCAAGTTGCCATGGTTTTTCGTTGCACATACAACATCTGTGTCGTAAGTTTTTGGCTTGGCATAATTTTTCGTCGAAATTGCGACAAAGTTTTCGTGGATTTTCGTCTCTATTACCACGGATTTTTGTCGCAAGTTTCCATGGTTTTTGGTCGCGCATACAACATCTGCGTTGTAAGTTTTTAACTTGGCATAAATTGTCGTCGCAATTGCGATGATATTTCGTCGTAATTTCCACGGTTGTTCATTCTAATTGCGACGACGTTTCATCATAATTGTGACGATGCATAGGGTTAACCGATCTTGATGATGATGATGACATGTGAAGAGATAATTTCATATATGTTTTCACGCACACCTCGATCATGGATATATCGACGAAATTATATCGATGAAAAAAAGTCTCGTCTTTCATGGAAATTGCAACGGATAAGTGTGGCAATATCAGCGAAAAACCATCACAAATTTGGTCATATGTACTAGTGGTTACAGGCATAGCTAAAGGCCTTGTCACCAGTCGAGAGAATGAAGAGGTTTCCAGAGAAACGCACGACCCAACAACAGTTCCACATGATCCATACCAAATTGATGGAAGTCTCTCAATGAATTCAACTAGTACAAGAGAAGGCATGCCAACTGTTCACTGAAGTTGAAAGCCAAGGAGTAGAAATTGAACAAGTTGTGAGTGTAGCAGAACAACGCCTAGAAGGACCAGTCAATGACGTACTCATTTAGGAGTTCACTAAGAAATAAGCAATAGCGTTGTAGCAGGGCGAAGCACCTTGAGTCATTCAAGGTGGAATTTCTCAGACCAGAGTGACTTGGGACGAGTCACATGTGAGTGTTTGGGGCATGTTGGCCCTTGACCAATTTTTGAATTTACTTGGTCATATTTGACCGTTTTTTGGAATTTGATAGCCTGTCGAAGATGGAGCGCCAGACGAAGCAGAGATCAAAGGATCTCGACCCACTTTCAAGTCACTTTTTGGGTTTTGGGAATATGTAATGGGAAAGGGATGTCGACCCATGGGTTTACCCACGCCTAGGCCCATTTTGTATGTATAAATAGACATATAGGAATCTAGTAGAGAGGAGAGGATTGTGTTGTATCTATGTGATATAGGCTAAGTTCCAAGAAGGGATTTGTTTGATCGAGATATTTGTGCATTCTGTATAGACTTTCAGAGCTTAGTGCAAGTCCTTGTGTGAAGATATAGAAGGCTTTGTGATGAAAGGCAAGGAAGAAGGATCTACTGGGCTACGCAAATATTTTGTCCTATGCAAAGTAAGGGTTTCTACATCTTTGTGCTTGTAACCAATTGGTCGAAGATAATATAGAAGAAGAGTTGGTGGACGTAGCCCCAGGGTGGGGGTGAACCACACAAATCTGTGTGTTATTCTTTGTTCCTAGACTTGTTGTGCTTCTCTCTTCTTTTTCTACGTGCTTTGATATATTTAGATGGATATATTTATGCTTTGTTCTTATTAGATAGGTATACATAGTAGATCTGATATGTATGGAGATACTTAGTTCTGAACTACTGGATTTGACCTATTTACTGTTGCTAAGTGCTAATTTACCTTAGATCTAAGTGACTACTACGATGCTCTGTGTTATCTGCGAAGTATTATAAGGACTGGATATTGATGGATAATCAATGATAAGTTCTCTATAAGTGATATAATCACAGATATGTGTCCCATCTAAGGTTGCAGACATTTGAGTCCTGCAACCACCCCTGCCTCTACCTCGGGTGAGACTTCATCTGCTTCCCAGGTGTTGCCGAAAGGGCCAATAGTTAGGGCTTTTTTGGTGCTCTCTTGTACCGTTGAACCCTGGGTCTTCCCCTGTGTTACACATCAATATTACTCAACTGGATAAGTGTCGCATGTTCCTCTCAACTGTCGTAAGTGTCACATGTTCCTTACAACTTTCGCAAGTGTCGCAAGTTGTTCACAAGTGTTGCAAATGTTGTTCGAGCATACTGCCGTAATAACGACACTAAGGAGGCACTTAAAACATATCATACACTTGATTTGGAGGAGGGGAAATGGTTAACTGAAGTCAAGGAACTCTTATCACCTGAAAGGAGCCCTTAAAACAAGGTTTTGAAGGAGAGCACTCCCCTAGGGCATCCTTAGGAGCGTTAGCGCTCCCCCACAAACCACTGGGGAGCGTTATAACACAAATCAATTCTCTGAGAGACCGCTACCCATCCTTAGAGCACCGGCGCTCCCCTTGAACCTCCTAGGGAGCGTTATATCGCCCTGATGCCCCTTTTGAGGGAGCACTATCTAATTTGAGGCAGTGGTTGGCCCGTTGAGGAGAATAAGGGGAAGATCTCTCAAGTTTAAAAGGCAGTTGCATTCGAATTCTTGGTTCCATCAGGAGATCCCTAATCTAAGGAGGGGATTCCTCAACTTATTCTAAAGATAACTTAAGAGGTTAAGCTTCTCTTAACCTATATAAACAGGCTCTATGATGGTGAAAAGGGGGGAGAATTNCTAGCATGAAACCTATGATCTCATAGGAAACACTCAGTCAGTCAAAGGAGAGTGATCAGTGAAGTTGCTACCATCCAGGTTGTGGATATTTCGAGCAAGGTTTAGACGAAGGGGACTTGACGAAGCCGTCGCATTCGCATCTACGATTGTAAGTACTGTTGTCGTTATTCTCATTAATATGACACGCTTGGCCTGTTTCTTTCTAGTTTGTGTTTGATCTTACATGAACTTATCATTGATAGATAGATCTGTTTTCAAGCTAATATCAATAGAGTAGGAAGTGGTTGTACTTTGTTTGTCTACATGACTCAGCGAGGAGCGAGATTTTGGAGCTCGATTTGGAGCGTGTAGGGACAAACGTCGATTAAAAGGTACCTCGATCATCCTTCCTTCTCATGTATTAGTTTGTATAGATCTGAAAGGAATTCAGTGTCCACGTTAAGCACTTTCTATCTTAGAGTTAGGGTCTAGCTCTTTGAGGCGATCTACCTGTCCGCAGGGAGATTTTCCTACAACACCCTATGCCAACACCTACCAAACTAGCATACAATATCCACAATTTCGAGGGTAAATGAGGAGAATACTGATCCAATGACATTATGTATTTTGACCTTTCGTGTTCCTCCAAATACATAATGGATGAATTGGTTATACTGAGAATTTTCTTGAGAACCTTGATGGGTGTCATTTCCAAGTGATACATTCATCAACCTGGAAACAAAAATCCCACCTTTGATTCCATTTCCAAGGTGTTCCTCTCTTTATTTCAATTACATGTCTTCCAAAATTTAGGTATGGAAATCCTTATCTCCTTTTTCTAAACCACTTCCACTATTATATCAAACCATATTCATGGGTGGTACATAATACATGTTCTCTAGAAGTCCAACCTCTATGATGTCTTATTTAAGGAGTGGTTGATGAAATCCCTCCTTCCCCCCATCACCAAGGATGTCTCTATGAAAATTCCCATGAATGAGGAAGAAGATATATAGGAGGCCCAACAATACAATTTGAATTATTCCCAGTCTGGATACCTTTATACTATCCTTCTTGATTCCCCTCACTCTTGATCATGTAACTCAATTTATCCAAGTAAATCTCATGAAAGTGATGTCCTAATCATATATGTCCCCCAATATTATCCACTCCCACCCCCACCTGAACCTAGTGGATATCATCATCCTTATGGTGGGTCCCCTATTCCTTATAGATACCAAATCCCATCTCATGATCCTTCATGTGCCTCACATCAAATGAGCACTAACACCTCCTTCCTTACACCTCATTTCCCCCCCCATCATCATGGTGAGGGTCCCCCTTGTGGTATTGACACAAATAATTATTATCCTTTTCCCGATTGACCACCAACTACCTATGCTTCTCCAACTGTTTTCCCCCAAATCATACTGGTTTTCTTGCACTTCTTCCTCCTAAAATGTGTAGATGCAAAATAATTCTCATGTTCCCCCAAAACAAAAGGAAAATACAAATAAGGGGAAAGGGAAGAAAAATAACCATAACCAAGGGTCCCAAGGAAGTCACAATACCTCCCCCAATGTTGGGGGTAACCAAATTGACCCCAACCAAAGCCAAGGTTATTAGTGAACAAAGTCTTCTTGAACCATCCAAAAAGCATGTGAAGACTTTGTGCACTAATTATCCAGGTGTATATTGGTGGACACCCATTGATCCAGGTGGATATTGGTGGCCACCCACATGTTCCAACTGGCTCCATTTGTGAGTTTTTTGTTCAGCACGTTCTTCTGTACTTATTTGTAATTGTTGGTTATACACTTCTAGGGTTGTCTGAATCCCCACACATCCTCCAGGTGGATACTAGTGGCCTCTCGCCTTATACAACTGGCTTATTTTGTATGTTTTCATGTCATCACATCTTACTGTACTTCCAGGGCCATTTTGGGGCCCTAAAAGTGTTTTTCTTGGCTTGCCACAGTCAAACTATAGACCGAGCCAAAGTTTGATGATGTAATGTGTATTTCTCTAAAATACCTTTCCACCGAGCCATCACGTGCCTAAAATGAAGGTCGTATGCAAAAGTTACAACCTGGAGAAGTTAATGTACTAACTTACCCAAACGGGGCCCACATGACTTTTGGCGTTTCACCTCTTAGGGCTAGGTGTTTGGATGTCTATGGTTTTGGCATTCCTGTTTAACATAAAAAGGCCTTCAGAGCCTCATTGTAATGATTTTCTTGCGAATGAGCGTAGTCATCACATCTCTTCTCAGAGATAAAGCTGCCACCATTGTAGTGAGTCTTGCACTCTGTAATTTTACAGTCTCTTTACATTTCTTTCATTCATATAAATCAAGTATTGTTGTATTTCTCTGTTTCTAGCAATTTTCATGAGTGTTTCATCGTAATATCTCTATTTTCATTTTGTTCCAAACATAATCTGGATCAGTGGTATCAGAGCAAGATGCTCTTGATCGTTTTCATCACATGTCCTTGACAAGGTACGAGTATAGACAGATGGGTCTTGAGCTTGTCTCTATTGATAAAAATCACTCTCGCACGCCCAAGAAACCCTCGATGGTGGTAGAAAAGAAAAGAAATAGAGCAAAAGATTCTTTTAACCTGTTTCTTGAGAAATCTCTCGGTTGACAGAGGGACGAAATGATGGAGAATTTTGCACACATCCTTCAATGCCTGTTGATAACAACAAGAACATATTCATCAAGCGACCTTAAAGGTACAAGTTAATTTTGATATTACCATATTTGAAATTCAGATAGATGCAGATGCCCTAGAGAAATGGTTAAATCTATTAGAAGGTTATTTATCTTTTCAAAAAAATTCTGTCAGGGAAAAGATCACTTTCGCACTCCTCAAGGATTTCCCCCATGTAAAACATTGGTGGGAAACTTACTTGGAGAAAAGTTCCACAGAGGAATCCATAATATATGGGGTTGAGCCCAGTTGGGATTGTTTTTGTGGATGTGATAAAAGAATAGTACTATCATGTTGATAACTATGAAGACCAGTATAGGAGATGGACCACATTGCGGCAAGAGAAGAGAAAAACAGTGCCGAAGTTCACAAATAATTTCCATACCTTGTGCACCAAGCTAGGTATCAGAGACTCTGAGTGGAATCTGGTTCTGAAATACCGTGGGGCTCTACATAGGTACATCCAAACCAAAATGGATTTCCTAAACATCTCATCATTAAGAGTTGCCTATCGATATGCTGTCAAAATTGAGCATAAATTTAGGAACCAAAACAAAGGGGAATTCGGGTTTGCAAATCTACTACAACCAAAGCATGGTAAGGAGGACCCTAACTAACAACCTCCATACAACCGATTCAATAAACAATACAAAAGGGTAAAGGAAAGATGAAGAATGACACTGGGAAGTGATGTGACTTCCATAAAATCCCCTCTCACAAAACCGATGAATGACGCTCGAAACACTCATTGGTGGTCGAGGTAAAAGACACGGAGCCAAACCCTAATTCAAAATATGATCCAAAAAATATTGAAAATAGACAGATCACTGACGCAGACCCCACTTCCACTGTTGCGACCACAAAAATTCAACCAGAATAATCAGCAGATCCTGAAGAGGGGGAGTGCCTCTTCCATTCACATATGTGGGTGAAGGGGACCCCATTGCATTTCATTGTTGATAATGGTGGCTAGAAGAACCTCATCTCAGCTAAGGACATCAAATAGTTGGGGTTGTTGAAGACACCACACCTGCAACCATACAACATTGGTTTGCTTCACCAAGGTTGAAATATCCATGTTAGCCAACAGTGTTACCTATCCTATGGCATCCAACCCTTCAAGGATGAGGTAATGTGTGATGTTTCCCCTCTTGATGTTTGTGATGTGGTTTTGGGACAATCATATATGTGGAGACATGATGCTATATATGATCCTAGACCCCATAGTGTCATTACTACTTTGAGAGGTCATACCTATAGGATACCATAGATAGTTCTGACTGTTTCTCGACCAAAACAATGCCGCAAGGTAATCTCTCATACTACAAAATTCATCCTCTTCACAGTCCGTTCAAAGGATGCAGAAAATACCTCTACAACCACTGCAGCCTCAACACCTTCTATCCAATAAAAACATCTTGTTTCTTCACCTACAATGTGCCATCAAACCCAAAGAAAACAGATAGGTGGCACATATTCAACCCTGCCAACAATAGGTTGGTGATAGTCTTCCATAGACCAAGCAACATAACTTCTCCAACAAAGAACACAACTCACCAAGATTCAAATTCAGAAAATGATTTCCTCTCTTCCCTGGGAAATCAAGGCAATGGAGACCATTTCTTCATAAGGGGGGAGGATTGATCCAGGTGGATATTGGTGGCCACCCACCTGTTTCAACTCGCTCATTTTGTCAGTTTTTTTTTCAATACGTTCTTCTGTACTTCTTTGTAATTGTGGGTTCTACACTTCTGGGGTTGTCTGAAGACCCACACATCCTCCAGGTGGATACTGGTGGCCTCTCGCCTAATACAACTAGATTATTTTTTATTTTTTCATGTCATCACATTTTGTTGTTCTTCCAGGGCTGTTTTGGGGCCCTAAACGTTGTTTTTTTGACTCACCACAGTAAAAATATAGACGAAATCAGAATTTGATGACAAAATGTGTAGTTCTATGAAATACCTTTCCAACGGGCTATCATGCACCTAAAACAAGGGTCGTATGCAAACATTACAACATCGGGAAGTTAATGTACTAACTTACCCAAATGGGGCCCACATGAATTTTGATGTTTCACCTCCTAGGGTTAGGTTTTTGGATGTCTAGGGTTTTGGAATTCCTGTTTAACATAAAAATGCCTTCAGAGCCTCATTGTAATGATATTATTGTGGATGAGCTTAGTCGTCACATATCTTCTCATAGATAAAGATGCCACCATTCCAACGAGTCCTGCACTCTATATTTTTACAGTCTCTTTACATTTCTTTCATTAATAGAAATCAAGTATTGTTGTATTTCTCCCATTTCTGGCAATTTTCATGGGTGTTTCATTGTAATATATTTGCTTTCATTTCATTCCAAACATAATCCAGATCAACTAATAACGCATGTGATTTGTGCAACACTTAAGACCATTATTCTCATCATTGTCCCCGTATACCCTAGTATCATGATGTTCTTGAGATCCTACACCAGTTGGATTCCATTCACTAGGAAGATCCAACCCTGATTACTAGAGAATATTACCTTACCCATGCTCCATTTTCCCCGAGCAATTCTCAACCCACCATTGGAATTGGTCCCCCTGAAGTGCATACCAATGAGAATTCCATGCAAATACTCTACCTATAAACTTCCATGGGATCGAAGCCATTTGATCATTTCCTTCTTTACAAGCATACATCAAAACACTCCAAACATCCCTCGTGCACCTTCGGTCTCAAAATTAATGGCACCTTTTTCCTCTAGTCTTTCATCCACCTCTTTGGATGTAGTGTATTTGAACCATGTTCCTCATTCTCATGGTATGGGGCATGCTCCTTGCATGCTACATATATACCTAGTAGGGGGTATCATGCCCACCTACATGTACCTGATCATTTCCCCTCATCGTCATCCAATGGGAGGGGGGGGATCTAATGATTGGGGGAATTATGGCCCCTCTGGCCAATTGTAAATATGATCATTACCCACTCTCTACCTAGGAACTAATGACCTAGGTTAGGCAAACTCTCCTCTCATTTGATGGATAAATTTTTCTACTAGCCTGACCGACACACTTTCTACACATTGAATATATTCGATTCTCAGTACCACATATTGAAACATTCTACTCTATGAATTTCAAAAGAATATTGGTGATCCCGCACCTACCAATAGGTCCCCATGCTTAGCCTAGTGGGAGGGATAAATCTAGGACCTCCTCTTGGTAGTTCATCCACTCATCCCGATCCCAATAGATGAACCATTTGTGCCATTATAATCATGTTTATGAGCCATTCTCATGTTTATGAACCATTTGGGCCATTATAATCATGTTTATGAGCCATTTTTCTATGAAGGGTCAAAGCTTGATCATTTTTCACTAAATTATTGTTCAAGATTTTACATCATTTAAACACCATATTTTCATTGTATATGTTGACTAGTGAACACAAATTCCCCATGGATAACCACTTTTTTCATGGATATGGGGTACCACCTAGCCTTGATTTCCTTGGAATTTAACATATCTTTCTCCCCCTCCACTCGTTGCATTTTCTCGTCATTCCTAGAAATTTCCTATAGGACCCTCGTCACCTGAGTAGATGGATAAACCCATCCATCCTATGCATTTTCCATCTACTTGATGATTTATCCTTACTCACATGGACACCCTAAAATAGTGACCCTATTTTCATTTTGGTTCCCATGCTATTTCATTTACCTAGGGGTTGGGATTCTAGTTAGTATCCATCCCAAATTTAAGCCACATAGAGTTAGTATCATCATGTTGACATCCAAGCCTTCTGGACTCTAACATTTTTTTATTGGTATTTTATGGATTTTCACTTATCATAATTCCCCCTGATTCATCCATAGAATGATCATCATCCATTTTTATGCCTCCATTCACCCACCCCCAAGGAGATTTCCATTAATATCCCTACCATTGATTACTTCCATTGTGAGTTGTCACCTTTGCATTACTGCTACCTAGTTGTTTTCTAGGACATTCATCCCCTCTTTACCTCCAAACATAGTTGAGAGCATAATCTCTAAACCTCCTGAACAACTCTATTTGAATCAACAAGAGAGTTATTCATCTTCCTAATTGGTCCCCCCCCTAGAGATTCCAATTATATATTGCATCTTTCATTACACCTGGTTTGATTTGTTCTATATTTCACTTGGGTATTTCACATTTTATTTGTCCTTTTGACCAATCCCGTTGACATTATTAGGGGGATGTTAGTAATGTTACCATTTCCTCATGACCATCCCCATTGAGATTATCAAGAGAAATATCACCTTTCATTTCCTCTTGACCAACCCATTGGTATTATTAGGAGGAATCTCACCTTTTCTATCCTCTTGACCAACCCCATTGGAATTATCAAGAGGAATATTCTCTTTTACCCCCTCCTAACTATCCCATTGTCATTATCAGGAGGGATATTCCCTTTTATTTCCTCCTAACTAGCCCCATTGGAATTACCATGAGGGATCTCCCTTTTTATCTCGTCTTGACCATCCCATTGGAATTATTAGGAGAGATCACCTCTTTTTATCCCATTTTGACTATCCCATTAAAATTATAAGGAGGGATATTCCCGTTTATCCCATCCTGACCAACCTCATTGACATTATCAAGAGCGATATTCCCTTTTATCCCCTCCTTAACATCCCATTGTCATTATTAGGAAGTATATTCTCTTTTATCCCCTATTGACCAACCCCATTGGAATTATTAGGAGGGATCTTCCTTTTTATCCCCCTCCTAACTAGACCCACTGGTATTATTAGAAGGGATATTCCATTGTATCCCCTCCTAACAACCCCTTTGGCATTATCAAGAGATATCCTCCATGCCATTACCTCCTTACAAACCTCAACAACATTACCAAGAGGGTTCTCCCCTTTTACTTATCCTGAACAGATCCATTGGCATTATCAAGAGAGCTATGTAATTTTTGATTAACACTCATTACACAAAGAAAAGAAAAGGATTTGAGTGAGCCCCTTTCACTTCCCTTGTTCAAAGCATTTGTGATGAGTTACCCTTGTTTCCCATGGAGTCTGTTCCATTCCAAGTGTGTCCTATCAAATTTTTTCATGATCCAAGAGGACCTTGGTGGCCACCCATCTTGTCCAACTGGCTCAAAATAATTTTTTGGAAACTTATGATTTTTAGCAGTTTTTCGGTTCCTAAACTTCCAGGGCCATTTTGAGGGCCTAAACGATGAATTTTCACAATAAGGAACATCAATGATAAATAAAAGTATTTTATTGAGCCCCCTAAATTAATCTCCTCATCAATACCTTTCCAACGAGCTATTGTGCACCCTAAACGAAGATCATATGCAAAAGTTATGACCCCGAGAAGTTGATGTACTAACTTACCCTAGCGGGGCCCACATGAATTTTGGCGCTTCATATCCTAGGGTTAGGTTTTTTGATGTCTAGGGTTTTGGAATTCATGTTTATTGTAACAATTCCTTCAGAGCCTCATTGTAGTCATCTTCTTGTGAATGAGCGTAGCCGTCACATCTCTTCTCAGAGATAAGCTGCCACCATTCTAGCAAGCTTGTTTTTGGAATACATTTTATAGTTTTGAACATATTTATTATTTAATAGAAACCAAGTTTTACTATATCTCTATTATTTTTCATTGTGTCTCTATGTTAATATTATAAATCTTTGGTTTCATTTTGTTTCTCTCATAAATCCGGATCAGTGGTATCATAGCAGTCTGCTCCTTGTTGTTTTTTTTAATGCATGTCCCTGACATGATCAGGGTATAGAGAGTTGGGTCTCGGTCTTGATTCTGTTGAGGAAACATTCTCTTGCACGCCTAAGAAATCGTCCATGGCGGGTGAAAATAATATTATGGGATAGAATATCCTTTCAAAATGTTGCTTGAGGAAGCCCTAGAGTGACATATGAACAAGATGATGGACAACTTTGCACAAATCCTTCGACGGCTGCTGGCAAGTGACACATCCACCTCAAGAGGAAGCGCCACCCCCTTAAAGGTACAAATCAAATTTTATATTCCTATATTTGAAGGTAAAATAGATCTCGATGCCGTATATAAATGGTTAAACCTTCTAAAAGGGTATTTTTATGTCCACAACTTTTTCGATAGAGAAAAGATTACATTTGCACTACTCAAGGCCGTACCCCATGTCAAATATTGGTGGGATACTTTCTGTGAGAAAAATGAAATAGAGGGATCCACATTATTTGTAGTTGCACCCACTTGGGGTTCATTCAGGGATGCTATTAAGGAAAAATACTACCCTATTGGAAGTTGTGACGACTTGTATACAAGATGGACCA